>JAJHUR010096461.1:0-14856 GCA_027495735.1 Lutjanus campechanus
ATGAACGTTGAAGTCATGTGATCACTCTGGAGACTCTGCACACCTCCCTCTCACCCTCTTTTCCACTCTTTCTCCTCCTCCTCCTCCTCTCCTCTACTCTAAGATGTGTGAAGTGATGCAACGTGGCAACAACAGGTTGTAACACAGGGGGCTTGGTAAAGCTGTTACTAGTCCGGCAAAGCCCAGTGTGTGGACAGTTCGCTCCCTGTGCGTGTGTGTATGTGTGTGTGTGTGTGTGTGTGAGTGTGAGCATCTATGAATGGTATTGTGCTGAGAGAGAGCTGATTAGGCAAATGGCTTAGACAGATTAAACGTTTGGTGTGTGTGTGTGTGTGTGTGTGTGTGTGAATTCTTTACTACATGCGCACTGCTACACACCACTACATGACACTGTACTTATGTGCAGGTGTGCATTAGTGTGTACAGGCAAGAATAACGAGTGTCTTGCATGCACGCAATGGTATCTGAGTGAGTAAATGAGACGGCATGTTGTGTGGGTTACAGTGGGGGCGGGTAATGGTGCTAAAACATTTGCTTTATACAATAAACTACATATCATAAAAACAAATTATATGCAAAAGAGATTATACGCTTCATGCTAATCTGGCCTGGACTACTCACTTAGAAATGCTAAGTATCCAGAACCTTTCCACTTTCTAAGGGTGCTTATAAGAACCCACGCAGGAGTCTCAACAATCCTTGAAGAAGTCTTTCTTTTAAAAGGCATTTTTATTGGAGCCTATAGTCTTACAAAGACCAGTTGACAAACTCTTTCTTCAAAAAAGGGTTCTTAAGAAACAAATGGTTCTGGGTAGAACCTCGGCTCTTCAATTTCTAAGAGCGCACGCACACATAAGTCTGAAAACACTGTAGGTTTCAACGTTTTTTGGAGGACAATAAAAAGGAGTTTGTACTAAAGTCTTGATAGCTAGATAGATCTGGCAGTGTTGGGAAAAAAAAATCAAGAGGGACTCAACAGTGATTGACTGATAGATTTCACACTGGCCAGCACAGTTCATTTTCAGTTCATTAAACGCAATCTAATACACACAAGAGCTAAAGAACCTATTCTGGGAGTTCTCCAATGGTTGTGTCCATACACAAGCACATGCAGGCATACACGTGTTCAATGTGGGCCAAAGTTCAATGTGCATAAACAAGAAACAGCCATAAACACACAAACAAACAAACACTGTACACTCTCCCACCCTGAGGCCCCCTGTTGGTGCCGTTATGACTAATTGATGTACCAACATGTTGCAGGACCAAGCCCATCAGGCTGGTGGATATGGCTCCACCATGTGCTGCAACAGACAAATTTAAATGGGACATCATCACACTGTCTACTCCTGGCTAATCATATAGGAGAATATACCATAAAAATAGTGCTTCAGACAGAATCTAATAGTGGGCTAAAAACAACACAACTGAATCCAAGTCCAGCTTGACTTGCAAGTTGTGCAAAAACTGTAAAGAGTTAAGCTAATGCGTTCATTCTATTACAAGTTTCTTTCATTTCTCTTTGTGACTCCAGTCTCTTTATAAATGTAAAAGAAAAGCTTTGATAAGGGTGAAAATGTGATTTTTCTTATCATTCAAGCACTCAGTCTCCTGAGGGTGCCTGTATTCTATCTAAACTCTTATGAGAATGCAAGTGTGCTTGTGCATATTTGTATATACGCATGTGCACAGAAATATATCAACGCCATTACACCAGTGAGAGCACACAAGTGTCCATATGTGTGCGTCAGTGTGTGTGTGTGTGTGTGTATGTGCGTGTATAGCCAGGGGGTTTAGCGGCTTACTGGCCCCCCTACCGGCTTTAGGCAGGAACAGGAATTAGGCAGACTGTGGGAATTCTTACTGGGATTAAAATCACCAGCTCTAATCAGAAACGGGGGGGAAAAAAAAGAACTGGCAAATCTGCCAAATTGTGCGTTGAGACATAGTGTGAGGGGAGTGTGTGTATAAAAAAGAAAGAATAAGAATTACGTAATGACTCAGTTCTCTTAACTCCTACCATGACATTATAAAGAGCAGGCTTAAGGCTTTGGAGATGTGTGCGTGTTTGTGTGTGAAGGTGCACATGTATGCATGAGCAAGGAAGCTCTCACACACACACAGAAAAAAATGTAAATCACTGCACTTCAGTAATCCAGTCTAATAAAAACTTAAAGACTGCAAGCAGATAGAACCTCACATCTCAGCAGAGTGCAAGGTCCCTGGAGAGTACTGCATGCGTGTGTGTGACGTGTACATGCCTGTGTGTGCAGGCCTCCTGCATGACATTAAATGGGTCAACCTTGTTGTGAATGATATAGAAGACTATTAAATGCACAATGTCTGGTTGTACGGTGATGAGCAGCCAATTAAAAGGGCAAAATGTGATAGGGTTGTTTCTTAGCAATGAGACAAATCTGAGGTGGCTGTTCTTCAACACACCTTCACCATGCATGAATCAGGTATACGTATTCAGGCACACACACACACAATTTTAATACCACAATGGCTTAATTCAAGTCTCAATCCTCCAGATTGTGCTTTCGTGGACTTCAGTCATGTGTAATATGACGTGTCTCAAAAGCTCACTCTCATTATGTCAACTGTAGCAAAATGTACTCTCTTCACACATCCTACACAAACTGTGACTGTGGATACTGGTCATAAAAATAGTCAATTAATCATCAGCAGAGAGGAAGATGTCAATCAAGCACATTCTGTACACATCTCCACTGCCTTAAAACTAGAATTACTGCCTCGTCGTGGTCGTATGCCTTCACCAACCAGTCAAGTTGCAGCTTACATCCATGTCTGTCCAGACTTTAGTTCAGGAATTTAATAAGGTATTAAGTGCATTTTTTGTTAGTAAAATTGAAGTCATCACTATATTGACAAGTATGATTCCAGTGAGAAACATGCGGCCTTCGCTTGGAGACTATTTTTTCAGAGTCCAAAGAGCTTATAGAGAGCTTCAAGTGTTTTTGCAGAGCATTATGAAGTCACAGTGAAACTGACCTTTGACCCTTGTTATATAAAATGTCACCACCTCATAATTTTTTATCCTATTTGATATTTGTGTGCAAATTGGTCAGAATTAGCATATGAATGCTTGAGTTATGGCCAAAACTGTGTTTTGCGAGGTGATAGTTACTTTGAACTTTGACCACCAAAATCTAATCAGTTCATTCTTGAGTCCAAGTGGAAATTTGCACCAACTTTGAAGAGACTCCCTCCTGTTGTTGCTGAGATATCATCTTCACGAGAATAGGATGGACATCACCAAAATCTAATCAGTTTATTCTTTCATCCAAGTGGACATTTGTGGCAAGTTTGAAGAAATTTCCTCAAAGAGTTCTTGAGATATGGCGAGAATGGGGTGGTTGGACAGACACCACAGCTGTCATGGAGGCACAAAGTAATCTAATCAGACAAATAAGTGAAAACACCTGTATGGATGGATCAGGGGCCTTTTAGCTGCGGTGACCCTTCTTGTTTTCTTGACTTGATTGTGGACAATAAGATCCCTGGCCAGTCTAACCTTCATAGGTACTCTGCCCTCAACTTCCCCAATTTGCAAGTGAGGGGAAGTGCAGATATCTGAAATCAGCCCTCATCTTGCCCAGAGGGTTGTTCTGTAACCCAAATCGTTCCCCCTCTACCACACCCAATCCCCACAAGCGCTTTCCCCATTCATGGTGTGACTCAAAAGCAAGATTTTGCCCACGGCACAGAACGTACGCTTACTCACGCACATGCACGCTTTACTTCCCGCTGACTAGTGTGATTGGTGTTGGCTCTATGTGTAATGATCACAAGCTGACAGGAGGATTGACATTATTGCCCAATTCACAAAAGACAAACCACAGACAAACCTCAGACTTCCTTCAAATCACAACAGCTTAAAGATGCTTGAGCTGGACAACTTTGTATGAAAAATTACAGAAAAACATCTCAAAACAAAACTTAGGAAAAACAAACAGTATTTTAGAAACAGTGGTTTCAAATATCTGCAACTCAGGACTACTATTGTCCACATTCTTCTGCAATATTTAATTTTCAGTAATTCAACAAACACAAACACAATGACTGTGAAATTTACTTGGCTACAAGAATGTAAGATTGCTGTGTAGCTGCAAAATGTAAATGTAAAGTCTAACATGAACGATCAAACATGTTTAAGTTAAATATTGTCAACCACTAAACTGGTCTGGCCTTCCAGACCTCCAGTTTAAAGTATCCAGCCTTTTCTTTTTTTGCATGTCGCCAACAAGCAACCTCAAATAGTTATGTTGCAGCAATCCCCACACACAGGAATGTAGTACACACACAGACAACTTGAGAAAGCCGTGGTAAAGGCCAGAGAAACTTTGCCTGCTTTCAGACTCACTTTTAATTCAGTGTGACACAGAGTTCGCTGCTCTGCCGGCTGTTATGTACTTCGGAGTGCCGGCAGAGCAGCAAGCTTTCATTACGAGACAAACAAGACCCAGTTTAGAGTACAGTCGGCTGATGCCTGCGCTGCCTGTCCAACTGCAGCATGAAGGGGATTTTGACACACACATATGCACACACACACACACACACACACAAACACACAAATACCTTTACTGTACAAAGAGTGAAAACAGAATGAACTGCAGGGTGACCTCAATGAGACAAGCGTAGTTGGAATGTTGGATGCTTGCGACAATCTGCTTAGCAGATAAATCATGTGTGTAGCTTGTCTGACATTTTGCTTATTTAACTTATTTGCATGCAAATTGCAGTACAATTAAACAAACTGGCAAAAACAGAAGCAGAAATATAACGTACCTGTAGGAAATGTGTAAAGGGGGTGTCAGACTAGCCTCAATCTCCGTCTCTCTCTCTTCCTCTCTCCTTAGTTTAGGTCCAGATTTGATGTCTTGCTGACTTTCCTCATGACTGGAATGATACTGTACCTGAGATAAGAGAAACAAAGGAAGGGTTAGATGGTTGGATTAAGATTAAATGGGTACACAATTTTCCCCAAAATTGCCAAAAAGTATCTGGTTCCAACTTCTCATACGGAAACTCTCTCTGATAGTAAATACCCGTGGGCTTTACATAAAAAAGGCAATTTGAACCTTGGAAGATTTTATCAGCATTAATATCAAACACCAAACAATTATTAGATTAATTGAGAAAATAATTGCCGGCTTGATCTATAATGAAAATCATTATTTGTTTCAGCCCTAAATATGATTATTATATGACCGTTTTTAAATAACGTCTCTTTCTCACACTGCTGATGATCCGATGCACATTGTAGCTGAACTTAAAACCTAAATGCCAAAATCAAGTTAATCTTCCCTTCTATTTTTGGCATTTTGTCTCTAATACTTGCATTTCTACAGAGATATTACCAAACATAAGACCATGACTGACAAAAGTAGCAGCCACTATAAGCATCTGCACTGCAATAACACATTTATGTGCCACAGAGTCAGACTTTCTAAGAAATTTGCAGGATTGCTTTACAGCACAATGGGCTGCTGCTTTGCTGCTCATAACACACGAGAGGAGCAAAAGGAAGGCAATGTTCCTCCAGTACAAACAGGGGAAAAGCTTTCAAATTTCCTCACAATAGCAGATGGTGAAATGACTCAACAGCCAATGAAAATCTCTTTAATGACTGTCAGTTATTATCCTCTCAACAACTCCAGGATCCACGGAAAGGATCCCTTCTTTTATCAGCTTTAGGAAAGATGACAATATTACTGCCACAACAGAAAGTTCAAAGGAAATGTGCTTTAAATTCTTGGACGTATTACCAATGTATCACCTGTATGAAATAATGGCTGTTATTTATTTATTTACTATTTTTAGTTTTTTAGTTTTAATCGATTCATCGTTAGAGTCACTTTTTTTTCTTTGCCATTTATGATGACAAGTCTTTGGATTTTGACCAAAAGAAGCTATTTGAAGATGTCACTATGGGCTATGGGAATTGTGATGAGCATTTTTTTAATTTTTTGATATTCATAAGACTAAAGAATTAATCAATTAATTGCGAAAACGATCCACAGATGAATCAATAATGAAAATAATTGATAGTTGCAGCCCTAGTATTTACTGTATGAGAGTAAGATGAAGGAACCATCTCCATGTTGATTGATTTTCTACCCCTGCTTGTCCATATTCAGATACACGTGGAGCCCAATATTTATCCCAGAATACATTGAGCAGACAGTGTCAAAAACTAAATGTCTTGACATTTAATACAGGGGAAGCGTCTCCTATTTGAAGCTGAACACATCCTCATTCTTCCTCTTTCAAATAAACAAGTTCAAGGACGCTACACACAGCGCTGTAGACAAACACAAGCTCTCACACGCGGACACACACCCACAAGCGAGCACAAATTCAATATTTTCTCCCACATATACACACACAGTATCACACGCAGCATACCCGCACAAATCTGAACGACTTGTTCTGACAGCAGAGCGCCGTCAGCTACTGGACTGTGTTTCGTTTTGACAAGCAGGTGGTGCGGCATCCACAGCATTACCAGTGAACACAACCTGACCCTGAACTATACACATCGTCATTTACAAGACCAGCCCACAATTAAACCAACTGTTGTCTACAACCGGCCTGACAACGAGGAAGTATAGATGATCCATTATTCAGCCTGTAAACGACCCTCTGACCTACGCTTTGAGACACTTTAATCCCTGTGTGGAATCAAACTGGAACGGCTACTTTCTTCCTCCCCTCTACCTCTTCGATTTGATCAATTTCTCACCCTGCCCTCTTGTCTTATTGGTTTCACCCCCCCAGCCCTCCTCCTCTCTCTTTTTGATCGTGCCGGGCGGCAGATTGGGTGCTCAGAGGAGCTGCATTCAATAATAAAAGGAGAGGGGATGGAGGGATGAGAGAAGAGGGATAAAAATGTATTGTGCCCCTTCTGAGTGTCCCTGAATGATTTATAACACAAACTGACGCTTGCATGAGCCTCTGGGGAAGTTGTGGCTGCACTTCTCCTGCTCCTCGCTCACTCCACCCTGCTTGGCATTTGAGACCAACCAACAAGAGAGAGAGAGATAGACAGAGAGAGAAAACGAGTGAGAGAAAGTGTAAGGGTTAGTATGTGTGTCTGCTAAGTCCATCTTAAAGAGGCTTATTTTAAATGTGCTATGCAGGCTAACACCCTAGTGGTCAGAAAAGGACACTGCAATCAAAATTCAAAATTTTGGAACAAGCGCAAGACGAAAGCATCATACAGCATCTGTTACCCTGAGAACAAAACCCCGCGGCTCTGAAAATACACACTCTGGAGTTTGAGTTCAGTGACTGCCTGCCAGACTCCATTAACATGTTCCTCAGTGTAACTGTTAAAAACATCTGCTCCTTCTTAAAGATTATTAATGATTTCTTACAACTCATAAACAGACACTGACTCATTCGGCAAACATTCAGTATTAATGTTAGCTTCATGTGAAGTGAGTGAAGGTGAAACTGGCAGCGAGTGGAATCACGCAGGCCAAAACAAAAGCAAACTTTCCGCACCATTATGGAAATGACGAACATGCTGGTTGTAGCTGGTTGTTGTTGGAGAAGCCAGTATTTCACCTGGGCATGATTCCTTAAACTCTGATGACATATCATGGTCATTGTTTGATTCAGTACAGTAAACATATTACAGATTTCTCCTTTCAAGATTTGATCTCAATATATACTAGTTCCAGAGCAGCAACTAACGATTTCTTACATTCTCAATTAATCTATCAGTTATTTTTATTTTATTTCAGTTGAATTAGTTGATTAACTGTTTAGAGAATGTCAGAAAATAGTGGAAAATCTCCAAGCTGGTGTCTTAACATATTGTATCTTGTTTTGCCAGACCAGCAGTTCAAAATCCAAAGATATCCAGTTTAGAACATCATACAGAGAAAATCAGAAAACCCTCATATTGGATTAGTCACAGAGAATGATAAGGACAGATTGATTGATTAATAGACTGATTAAAATCGATTAATTTTCTGTAGACTAACTAATCAGTTAATTGACTTGATTTTAGCTCTTTCAAGTTTGGATTTTGGTGTATTATTTCTTTCATTTTTTTTCATATATCCAATACAACTTGATTTATAGCAATAGCATGATATTGTGCATTAATGTTGACATATTTTAGGTACAGTACAGTAAAAAGGAAAAATTCGCTTCTCTTCAGGGGAAGGAACACATCCAGGCTAATTATTGCAAACATTTTAACATCTGGCTTAATAACAAAGAATCATAATATTGAATTATCTGTTTTATAAATACCACATGTATACACATTTGCTGTAAGTGGGACAACACCAGAAAGAAAAGCAGCATTAATTTGATTTTAAAAAGGTCAACTTGGTTGTTTGGTGGTCCTGTGGTGAAAACCGATACTATATATACTGCCATTGCAATGGCAGCTAGGTGTCCCAGTGACCATGAATTCAATTTGTGTGCACGTATGCGCAAACGTGTTGTGAAGAAAAGGCGGAGCTGCAAAGGTCAGTGGGCCATCTGATGCAGGGCATGATAAAATCTACTAAAGACACAGAAAAGTGAGAAAAAATCTGAGAAAAGGCAAAGAGCATGTGATAGTGTCACTGAACAGTATCAACATGAAAAGAGACAAGAGATAACTAAAAGGAGAGTGAGTACACAGAAAAAGAGAAAGAGAGAATCCGAAAGAGAGCAAATGGAGTTGAAGTCGGCAGTGATCCACTTCCTGATTTGCAGGCCTTGCTTTTTTTTAGGTTAATATTAAGCTGCTTTTCACAGACAGCTTGGTTGGACTAAATTAATTGGACAGCGCTCACCACAAGCTTTAAAAACTACAACCATTAGCAGGAATAGGAAAGACAGAAAACACACAAAGTTACAGAAAAAGAAAGTATTTATGTGTGTTGTTTTGCCAGCCTGTGAGTTCCGGACCTTCAGAGTGAGGCCACTTCTGTTTAGTCAGATCATTTTAGCCAATTCTTGCTTCTTCTAAAGCTTGTGTGGGGTTAAGGTCAGGCAGTGTCAGCTCTAACTATAGCAGGATAAACATCACATCATCCTGGGTGGAGTAGTACCACAGGGTTTCAGACAAAGTTTGCTGGTGCATCGTCTAATGATACAAATCTTGATATCCAACTCTTACTTTCCATTCCTCCTGTTACATGACACACGCTGTGATATGAATCATAAATCCTGAGTCACAAGCCGTCAATTTCCGAGGCAGAACTTGGCCGAGCAAACTGTTTCGACAACGTTGTATTGCATTTCTGTTCTTGGGCAAAACAATCCAATGGAACAGCTTTCAGAGGGACTGGCCAAACAATTCATCAAGCTGGATGTGATATCGGGTATCAAACAAGGACTTCAGCCAAGTTCAGGCCTCTTTCTGTTTTAGTTTTTCACATGCAGATTTCCATGAGCTCATGAAATGTTGGCCAACAGGTATCTATGATGCCATTACTTCCTGGATGACTACCTGAGGAATTCAAAGTACTGTTGAGTCAATAAACAAGCAATTCTCATAGGTGTGAATACTGTTCATGAAT
Organism: Lutjanus campechanus; assembly: GCA_027495735.1. Lineage (NCBI taxonomy): Eukaryota > Metazoa > Chordata > Actinopteri > Lutjaniformes > Lutjanidae > Lutjanus > Lutjanus campechanus. The sequence continues at coordinate 9,555 of JAJHUR010096461.1, forward strand.
CTGCTAACTTAAAACTCTAAAAACAAATATACAAGAGGTTATCATAATTTATTTGTCTTTATTATAACTTTGAGCCCTCACTTGCCTGAATTTAATCAATGATAATGAGATTCAATGTTCATAAATCCAACAGTCAAGGATTCCCAGAGCGCCTGATGATGACTGAGGTGGGCTTTTGATGAGTCATGCTGGAGGTAGGTGTGCTTTAAATCACACGTCCCTTTAGTGAAATACTGCTTTAAATAAAGCTGAGACAACCAAATATGAGACGATTTCCACAATACGCGAAATTCTCCCCGGATGAAAATAAACTAATCCACTGAGATAGAAAGAAACTAAACATTATGTCCTGATTATCCTGCCAGGGCGGCATGGTGTGGATTTTTATAGCAGTGACTCATTTTCACAGAGTGAAGAATACTCACACACACACACTCACACACATACATACTCTGTAAAGCAGGATTTGGAGACTTCAGGGCAGCTCTCATCCCAGGAGCTTAGTGACACTATTGAGACATGCATGCATACAAACACACACATACACGCACACCAAAGACTGTTACCTTCTCAGACTAGCTTTAAGGCTAATGCCAACATAAATGTGGGTGTTGGTGGATTGAGGGACAAATACGAGACAAATAAGTGGCCTATCCTCTAACTTAAAACCCTGGGCCAACTCTAAATCTGTAGTTTATTTGAAGAGATTTCCTCTTGTTGCCTTAAAGCAAAAACAGCCCAAAACCTCACAGTGGCAACTCCACTTTGTGTTGTGGATGTTTGAAAGTCGGACTTGGCATCAATGACCTTTTATGGACCTCTATACTTCCATCTTGCACAAGCACACTGGGGATGAAGTGCTCACCTGAGATAAGCTTGTGAGCCTTCAACAACGGGAGACAGAAAAAACAAATCAGTGTCTTTGGGGAAGACTTTTGAGCAGTGAGCTTACCCTTTATGAAAAATCCTGGAGCAATTCATCGAATTAGACAACAGCAAGAGTATGACTGACCAAACTGGACAGATACAACATGCATATTCACCAGTCGACCTGCTATGGGTCACCATTTAGGGGAAATGAATGGTTGGATAAAGGAATAGTTTGATATTGTGATAAATACTAACATTCACTTTCTTGCTAAGAGTTAAGGCCTTTACACAACAAGAGCTACACAAATAAACGGCACAAATTTGCAAATGGATTAAGAAAAAAGAAAAAGAATCACACCACAGCAAAGATGTAGGCCTAATAATAATCAAGTGAACATGACCTGGGGCTACAGAAGATGAAACGAAATACCTGGGTACACCCAACATTAAGGAGAACTTGGTGTGTTTCAATATTTAGTTCAGGACCCGAAACTGTACTACAGCCAAATCAGGACGTACTTCAGCACTGCTGCAGCAGTTGGCACCAAGTTTGAAGAAGCAGAGGAGTCATTTCAGAGAGCCGATTGACTCGGAGCAGCAGCTCAGTTCATTCATACTCTTCAGGAGGGGGGGGGGGGGGGGGGGGGGGGGGGTCACCCGGTTGGAAAGTTAAACAGACGTTTTCTTCAGACGGCTGAAGCTTGACATAATGTCGACATTATCATCACACAGTAGCTTGTAGCTCATTTGCTATTCTTCTTTGAAACCATTCTCTGCAGTTTTTCTCCCTTTTAACATATTAAACTGAGATCTGTACTATATACGTGAAACAAGCTGCCCCACGATGTTGCATGTTTTGATCGCAACATGCAGTTTCACATCAGATGCAAAACTTCAGAAAAATCGACCTGGGTCTGAATAATAGAAGCTGCCTTTGCTGGTGTGAAAGCTTGTATTGACTGGACACATGATTATCTCAGCTTAGCATAAACATCGGAAATAAGTGGGAACATCTAGCCTGGCTCTATCTAAGATACTGTTTACAATAGTATTGGGATGCATCCAGGGTGATCAGATCACAAGTGGACAATTGTAAGCACAGAGGATGGATTTTTAGATCAGATCGCTCTGACCACATTCAGAGGTGCAAATTACATGTTTGGGATACCTGCCGGGATAAGCAGCGTTTATTTGTTAACATCCTCTGTTCATTTGCATATAGAGTGTGGAAGTGAAACAGCTATGATCATTCATGCCTTTTTGTAAATTCAGAAATAAATGCAACACATTGAGTTGTTTCTTTCTTGGAAAAAAAAGTTGGGATGAAGAGCAGATGGGAGAGAGGCTCTGCGGTGCACTGGGACAAACACTTTCACCTTCTTTGATGTTTCAGTAATCACAGAGGAAAAAGAAATGCATTAATTTCAGAATCAGATTTACACACAGTCAGAGAAAGGAAAAGTGTGTCTCCTGCACAAAGTTCAGGTATAAAATCTAAAATCCCACTGCACCACAGGTCTCTCCTGCCAGGCTGCTGACAGCGCAGGTAAAGCATGTAGGGATTTAGTGTAGCGCTGAACTAAAAAAGTAATTAATGAACATTCAACTCTTTATTTGCATATAGAACAGGGAAGTGAGATCGAATCATAAGCGGTCACTTGAGACACATCTGGAGACACATTGTAGCGCCAGGTGTGAACTCACATAGTTAAAACTGTCCACTTGTGATCAGATTACCTAGCATGCATTTTAATGCCATGAAAAGCCTGTAAAAGTAAAAAAAAAAAAAAGTGCCCGCAAAACACTTCTACAGCTCACCAGTTAACACATATCATGTTTGTTTCCTTCCACAAAAATTGAAATTTAACTTCAAAGTGCTGTGGTTTTCCAGGGATTTATGTGCTGGACTGTTTCGTGGCTGGCCGCAGTAACTTCCTGGAGTTATCTTTTCTTCTGGTCCTTAAAACACATTTTGAAAATTTTAAGCAGATAAGTGTGACTATAAGCCACACTTGAGTGCATAGTGCAACAGTCCTCCTCTCTATATACATGTCAATAATAGCAGATTAGCTCTAAATGGTGCCAAGCCCCATCATTCATACTTCTAGATTAAGCAGAGGAGTGCAGCTCCTCTTTTGCTCTAAAGCTTTAGGTCAATATCAGTCTTAATCTCCACACTGATGTAGAAAAGCCACTTGCAATAACGCAGACTTACAGGGTAGCACATGCAAAACTACCACACATAAAAGCCTTCACATGTGAGAAATATTTTCACAGTTTTTTCCTCACACACACACACACACACACATCCATATATAGGATTCATGTGTAAAGTGGCAGCTATGCAATATTAACTTAGCCCAGGGCATTTGAGAGGTGTGTGCAAGTGGCCAGGGGCTGCGGGGGTAAAAGATAATCTCTCTCATTTATGAAGCTTTGGACTGGCACTGTCACTAAACTTCAAACACCATTATGTCTATGGTTTAGTCACTCATGCATACACATACAGTGGAAACCTCTTGTAGTGATCAAGTCTGTCCAGGTAAAATTATCCAGGCTATAATCGTCATTTCTTTTTCTTTATTTCTTATGTACATTACCAGACTATAATTTCACCTACATAAACATCCAACATGTTATATTTTATTAATTATTTTTTTAAGCAAAAGTGGCAAAAATTCACAGGTTCCTGCTTTTCAAATGTGATTATTCTCTGTAAACAGTAGGGGTGTAGCGATACATTGATCTGGATCAACATATTGATTCAACGTTCATGCAAAATCAATGAACCATGCAAAGCGTCAATATCGATCTATATCGTCACCTTTAAGACGCACCTTTATTTTGAAATTGCTGTGGTACGTCTTTGTCGCAAATGACTGGAAGTGTTCAAGCATTCATTTGTGGGATCTTTTACTTTGTGTGAGTTGACATAAATGTAACGAATGGGATTAAATGGACACACGATATCGTCTGATACTGATCGTAGACCCCTGAATTGAATCGTAATCATATCATGGCAGACTGTGATATTGGCAAACACTGTATCGTCGTCCAAATCAGTATAATAGAATCAGTATAGTATTGTATCATGATGAAATTTGTCATTTACACCCCTAGAAAATAGTGATATTGAACTTCATGTCTTTGTGTTTAGGACTGTTGGTCAGATGAAACATTTTAAGACTTCACTTTGAGCATTTTATAATCCAAACGATTAATCCATTGAGAAAATAATTGCAAGGTTAATCAATAATTAAAACAATTGCCAGTTGCAGTCCTTATTAAAAGAATGTCTCTCATCTAAGTAGTGGAGTAGGCCTGAAACGATTCCTAGAGAAACTCGATAACTGTAAGTCACTGATGCGAATTTTTACATCTGGGCTTTGTTTAATCCATATATACAACACAGTAGTGTTGTAACAGAACAGAGATTGTCTGTGATCCATTTGGCACCGCTGACTAAATTCAACCATCATAGTGTGAAATAGTTTCACTGCCACTGTTTTCTTTTTTTAAAGTAATAATTAATCTTGATACAGAGGTGCAGTGAAAAGACAAGACAGACGCACTTTGTGTTTTAATGTGAAGCATTGTGTTGAACAGAGTCTTAAAAAAAAAACAGAAGAGTAACTAATTTAAAAGCTGTCATGTTGCCTCCATTGAGTGAAATCCCGTAGGCTGCGGCTTTTGCCATTTTCAGTGGTGTAACTGGGAAACTGGGTACGCTTTCATCACAGAAATAGATCATGAGATTGTGATATTTATTGTCATTTTGGCAACATCTACTGCCTTTCTTTAGACACAGACTGCATAGTATTTTAAAATAGACAACTAATTACTCTCTTAGAAAAATCAACAATTTACTGAGACTTATTTATCATTTTCTCTTCTGTATATTTACTCTCAGCAAAGGTATTTCTTATCTGATGACTTGAATGATCAATGGAATAATCAGCAGAATAGGCCACTCAATTTCTAAAACAAACAGTCAGCCCGATGGTGGATTATGCTTTGCAACTTCCTCAAGATGAAAAAAGCTAATAAATGAATGCTGACACACTGCTGACCAGACTTCTTTTGGTAGTTTGCAATGGTGCAGTTCTGTGGGTTTCACACAGGGCATAATAATGTTGACTCAATCAAAATAAAAATAAAAAATCTTTCTTTCAGATGGATTACAAAGGAAATTAAAGCTGCAAGCAGCTGTGAACGGGCCCTCGCACCCCCACGCGACTCGGGGTGCCGGCGACTCAGGGCACCAACAAACGCATCCCCCACGACACTCAGGATGGCGGCAACCGCGGCCTACTGGCCTGGAGGAGGAATTAGAGGTTCTTTCTGTGTCGATTCTGTGGTACGATTATTTAGACTCTTGATAGTCATGTGGATGTGTTTGGGGTGAGACTTTTATCATACTTGTGTAGTTTGG
>JAJHUR010096464.1:4789-16261 GCA_027495735.1 Lutjanus campechanus
GCTATCTTTAAAAAAAAAGCAGCCACTTTACGGTTAAAGCCGTCAAATGTAAGTTTAAATTGGAGTTTAAAATTTTGCTGCAGCAAAACAAAATTGAATCAAGTTTTAGAGTAGATACTAAACTGAGGTTTAAAGAGAGGTTTACTTTAATCTTTATTCATTTTAAGCTAGTTTAAAAGTTTTCGGCAACACACTTTAAGGATAAACTAAGATTTAATTACTGTAGGTTACCAGAGGTTTCTAAGCATTTAAATGGTTGATTCAGCAGAAAAAAATGCATATTTTTGCAATTTGGGTGAGCTGATCTTTTAAAAAGTATCCCAAAACAGCCAGAAGTAAGTCACCCATGACTAAGTGGGTGTCCTTTGGTTATTAAAAGAGAATCCTCACGTAAGAAAACTTCAATAACTTGCAACTTTGTACATCAAAGTTTCTTTTGTGGCATTTTAAGGGCACGGATTGAGTGTTAAATGCTTTTCCCTCATTAAATGTCAGTAAGTCAAGCGTACATGAGTCATGCTGGGAGCTAACGTGTGTCGGGACTTCTCGTGGTAAACACTTTTATTTAGAGTCTGAGCTCATTGCCATTAAAATTCATTACTTGTTCTTTAATAAGACACATTCAAGCAGCAGCTACCAGTGGAGAAAAAACATTTTTACTGTATCACACATTTTAAACAGTCAGATTAATTAACCAAAGAGAGTGTATAACACACTCTTTGACCTTTGTCACACGCCTCTTGTCAGCAAAAACAAGGCCTAACAGGGGTCTCCTCCGATGCTCTTTCTGCTACTAATTGGGCCCCTGAAACCGCCGCTAGCCTGGTAATTGTAGCATTGTGTCTGGATTTGCACTTCACTGCTTTACCCTTCAGTGATTAAAATTCAAACGGGGCTCAGGGGTTAGTGTCATGGGTCTATGTGAGTGTGTGTGTAGGGAGAGGCGTATCGGGGGGAGCCTCTCTGACTCTTTACACTCGTTTGTGGTGGCGGTAACACTGTCCAACAGGACCCATTGACCGATGATAATGGAGCAGACCATTAGTTCACTTCCTCTCTGAGTCTTTTCACTCTCAGAAATAATTGAGAGCGTGTTTATGCGTTACTGCGCAACAAAAACAGAGAATAAATAAAACATTAATATGAACATTTATGCATTATAACTAAGTGAGCCAATTACATTGCTTGCTGCCTGATGTGCTCATTTACATCATTATGTGGAATCTCTAAATCAGTCAATAAAAATGTAAAATAAAATAAAATAAGATATTTTGGCAGGAGAAGTAGTGGTCTGCCCCAAAATGTTGAATTAAACATTTTACAAGCACCAAAATCACCTAAATGTCTTGTTGTTGCATGTATGATATCTCAGAATCAATATTCCTCTGGTCAACAGCTGCAAGGTATTAAACATGTCGACTGGACTCAGAACGCGATCAAAACTGCTCGTGTTTGCAGCTGCTCTGGTCCGACGTACCTCTGCAAACAATGAACAAGCTGTGCACGCATTTTGGTAACAAACCATGAAAGGGTCCATACAGTACTGTACAACCATGAAATAATTCTATAGTGCATCTTTTGAATTTTGTGCACAATAAAGAAAGACATTATTACCTCGCACAGTACTGGTATGTCACTGGGTCATAAGCTGTTGAACAAACAAAGTAATTTTCTGTTCAAATATTTAGTCAAACCAAATTAATGACTCGTTAGCAAACAAAATAGCTGTGTTACATGAGACCAATTTAGTGTAATTTTTCAACAAAGGTGGCAGCCAGTAATACAAAAGTTTCCTACCTTTGAGTTAGATAAGCAACGGCAATACATTCACCCAGCTGATGAAAGGATTAAAAGTGTAGCTTTCAACTAACTAACAACTGAATGTGGAGTAGAGACGTTTTAAAGTTTTAATGAGGGAAGGAATTGGAAGAAAAATCTCACAATGTTGTCCTCGTACCTATTTTAGATTTTGTAATTGTTCCAAAAAAATATAAACAACCGTTATCGTATCAAATCTGACACTGCCCTGCAGAGGCTGGCAATCCTGACCTGATCTCAGTTTACACTTTTCTGAACAGGAGAATATTTTGATCCAAATTATTCAAGATAGATTCAACACCTACATCTCTGTATTATTTTTTTTTTCTTTAGGTTTTAGCAAAGCTGCTACCAACCACTGGCTAATTTCCCAGAGAGACACCCACTGTTTGTCTACAGGGACCCTTCCTGAGCAGGATTCTCACAGTTCTCGGGTCATCTCAGTATCACTCATATCCTGTGAGCTGTTCATCCGCTTCTGAAGCCAAACTCTCAGGTCGACTGTTTATTTTGGCATCCCACCGGTTTGGAAATAAAAGCCAAGCATTGTACATTCTCTGCTTCCTCTTTCCATTCACTTTGTTTCTTTTCTCCACAGTTGCATGGTTGTATTTGGCAGCGTCTGATTCACAGCCCTGTAACAAAACAATTTGTTTTGATTAAAGAAAAAGTTTTCAATCAAACTGCTTCAGGCATGAACAGAAATGGCCTCACACGTTCAAAAAGAAAAGGAACATTGTGCGCTTGTGTGTTTTTAACACTGGTACCTGCCCAAGATCATTAATCCAAACTAAAACATTCACTGTGAGTTACACAAGCGTCTTTTCACTTTTACAGCGTTCATCAAAACTGTCTTTGCCAATTTTAATCATTGTAATACTTTAACATAATAATGTTAAACCGATGCACAGGTAGGGTTTTTTTTTACGGGGGCTGCACACATACATACATGTAGTCAGGCACCCCGAGCAGTTAGGAGTTTGATACCTTGCTCAAGGGCACCTCGGCAGTGCCCTTTAGTTCCCAAGCCAAGTCCTTACAGACTGAGCTACTGCAGCCCCACCTGATTATTTGGTATATATACACATTTTGATCCACATCTGAACCGTTTTTAGCATCACAACTCAGCTCCATCATTTTACACAGCAGGACAACTTGATACATGTAAGTGTTACATATACTTTTCACTCCAGGTATTAATATCACTATATAAGTGGCTGTTTCACATAATATTTAGGCTACATTTTGATCGCAATTAGGTGAAAGATATCTGCTTTTATAAGGAAATGATCCTACGTTCTAGCTAGCCGGGTTATAACAAATTGGGGGCTTGTCGAGGATAATTATTGTTTAAATATTTATTGTTAATTTCTTTTCTTTCATTTATTATTACAAAATTTAAAAAAAACTCTTACAGCAACCGACACTATTGTATAAGTAGGTCAAAAATGACCCATATGACTTATCCATGAGGATTAAAAATCACACAGTGAATCTGTTTATCAGGTTGTTGTTCCCTCCAAATTTTTCAGTTTTCTCATGACGAGTTGGGGCAAATGGGTGTGGGTAAAACATATAATCTGAGGAATTTCCTCTGAAATGTGTTAATGTAATTTTCGTTACGTTTGGTAAATTAACTTAATCTAATTGTCTGTGGTCTCAGAGCTCGACTGTAACAAACCGGGTGCTCAACGGGATAATTCCTGATTGATTCTAATACATATAATTGTTGACCCACTTAAAAAAGACTGTAGATTCCAATGACTTATCCATAAGGGGTACATAATCAGTGATCCTGTTGATCAGATTTTTGTGCCTTCCAAATTTCGTAATTTGGCTGAACCATAACAAATTGGGGGCTCATCCAGGATAATCATTGTTTAAATTTCTGTTTTTCATTTTTATTTATTTTCATTTTTATCTTCATTAGAAAAAAAAAACCCACATTGATTCTAATATGGATAATTTTTGACCCATTTATTAAAGAGTGAAGGTTTCAGGAACTTATCATAACAACTTATCCATGTGGGAGATAAAAACCAGACAAACATGTTGCTCAAAAAAACTGTTATCATATCCAATAACCCTGTGTTAAGAATCTAAAAATATCAGTAAACTAAAATCTGTGCAGCTCTGCATTATAATATATTCTAACCCTATAAAACACAGCTAAATGATTGATGATGTCAGTAATTGCTGTTGAGTGCAACTGAATAACTGCTGCTAGCTCATTGATGTATAAACGCATTTAAAGTATCTGTTTCTGCGCTATAAAGCTTTGAAATGTGTTTTTAATTTAAGAGAAATAACATTTGATTATTGCCTCACAGCGCAAAACTGCTACATCAATCATAAAGAGCAGCGTGAACAACAAACAAACATCGAGCCTCAGCAGTTCGGCTGAGGGGAGGAGAAAGCTAATTCAGAGAGAGGCTGTGATTTTAAACCAATTGTTCTGTGATTGAAGTACTCCCGAGCCTCAGGCTATCAAATAAAGTCTGATCCCTCTTCCTCTATATCCCCCAAAATCTTTAATGAGACCAAATCCTTTTAACTCGTGCCCTAACTGCCGGAGTTATGGATATAACTGTGTATGTGTTTGGCAGTGTGTGTGTGTGTGTGTGTGTGTGTGTATGTGTGTGCAGACGGGCTCAGAGCAGTTTTCTCCTTCTGTCAGGGTGGAAAGGGAAGAGCAGCAGTTTCCTCTGGAGGAGAAATCACATCAAAGACATCAAAAGACTGAAAACACTGAGCGTCAATATCAGGCCGAATGAGTATCATCTCGCAAGACCAACCAGAGTCTGTGAACCGCGGCCAGCACAACCCAAATATACCGCCTTAAAGATTATGGAAGCTGAACTGCTGCTGAACTATAAATGAAAAACAAATCTTTGTGTCCAATAAATTGCACCTGACAGACTTTGAGCTTTTTACTAAACATTAGCACTGGACCAGAATGTACGACTGTGACCACAGTACGACCAGGATATAAAATCTAAATGAGTTTTAAATTCACATCCTGAGTTTCTAGGCCAGTAATCCTCATTAATTACAGGCAATTTAAATTCACCGCAACGGTAAATTGAGTGCCAACAACTTAAAACAATAATTTATCCACAGGGGGAAGAGTCCGCAATTATTTAATGGGGCACCAGTTAGCTTTAATGTGTCAACACGCACAAACTGCTGTGCATGCTCGGTTAGAAAACAAGTTCTATAACAAGGAAGTGTGTTTTACCTTTACCACACTTCAGGCGTGGAGAGGAATTTTCTGAGGAAATTTCTGAGCAGAGTTGTTATCATTCAGAGGAACGAGAAAACGAAAGCAAATATTCTGTTGGCAGGTATTTCAGAACCGTTTAAAAGCTGTAGTCATGCTGATAAGGCATGACTAGTTAAGACTGATACATTCCTACAAAGATCAGAGGGCACCAAGTATATAAACTAAAACATAAAAAATAAGATAACGCTTTATTTTAGTCTTTATGAATGTTTATGACTGTTGTCTTTAAGTCTTTACGACAAGTTCAAAATGTGTCATTGCAGGAAAATATTCATGACGTGATTATAATATTCTAATAAAAGTAAAAACTAACCACATATGACAGTGTAATTAACTGTTAAAACTTAAAGCTGAATATGTTTCTTTAAGTTTGATAATAGGCCTGCTATGGCATGTTTATGACAGGTTATGTTGCCTTTGTCAGTGTCAAGTTGTCATAACAGAGACATCTCAGACAGTGTGAACTTTGCATAAACATAACATAATTGTCATGCTTATGACTGTGTCATGTCAGTCTTTCTAGGAGTCGTGTATAGAAATAGTTTACGTTTAAGGCAGCTCATCGGAGATTCTGTTTTTTTATTGCCTAATCATTTTCCAGCATTTGTTCACTAACGATGATAACTAAATAAAAAGTAATTTATCTATACATTCATCAAGGAATGAAAACGACATGAAAACGTCGGGGAGGGACGAGCAGAATCCAACTTGGTGTATTTATTCCTCCAGAAGCTCAGCAGTTGTCTGCAGGCGAAACCTACCCGTGTGTTTAACAAATGCAACTATTATGCTAATTTCTTTCAACTTATACTTCATATTATGTTGCCAGAAACATTATATTAAACAGTTATTTCAAGGTCTCTCAGTGAGGCAGCTCAAAAACGAGTGCCATCACTTATTCAGAATTTTTGCATCGACTTGTTGCACTAATCCCTAAACTGAGAGCAGTATTTTTAGATTAGATTTGGAGTTTCTTTCCTTGTAACTGTGTGAAATCCCCTACATGTTGCATGAAGTCATTATTCATCAAGTCAGTTTCTCAAGTCGTGGACACATGGTCTGTCCATCCTTCTTCCACGAGACAGCGCGAGAAAGACACTGAAAGCCATTTGCTTAAACACAGAGCATTACATCATCCCACTTACTTTGCAATACAAACAATATGCAAGCTGTCTGCTGAGCACTGGCTGCCTAACCTTAAGTGACATTGTGATGTCGTTGAAAATCTAAATGAGAGGTGGTGATTTCTCTGCTTGCTCTTTTCCTGCTGCCTGAACTGAAAGATGCAGCTTTTAATTTAACATTAATCACTGAGAAGATGTAAGAGTCTGTTTACCGGGCTCCTCTCTTATTAGTCTTTAGCTTATCTGATGTAATGCACAGAGGTGACACATGGTGATCTGAGCACCCGAGGCAGTGTTGCATCTCAAACATGAGACGCACATAAGGTGTGTAGGCTTGAGGTTTGTATGTGATTGCAACATTGGTGTAATGTAATATGCACAGTGTCATATATAGGATATAAACAGGATGATCGAAGCAGAAGGCTTTCACAGAAATCTTTCAGATTGGGTTGCACCAACAAGGATTGTTTTTTTAAAACCAGATTAAATCATGGTTAAACTTGAAATTATGTTGCAAAACTCTTTTTAAATGTCAGTTTAGTTTTTACTCTATAAACCTAAATTAACTCATTTAAATCTGTTGCCACAAAACTCTAAACTCCAATTTAACTTTAAATTTACACTTCAAGAGGTCTAACTTTTGAAAAAGCTCCCTTTCTTAGATGAATTGAACAAAATAATCAAGTTTCTCAAAGAAAATTAAGGGACAAATTCAATCTAACTTAGAAGATTAAAAACCACATAAAAAAAACTATTATTTAGCCATATTGCTTAATTCAACATTTTTTTTAATCAAAGAAGGTGAAATCATGACTAACTTTTTAGCTAGCGAAAAAATAAAGTAATATGTTGTTAACTTTTAGATGTTAGAAAACAATTTAACATTTTGTTATATTTCTAGCTAAGTTAGCCCACAAACAATGTAGGCTAATGTATTAATTTTTGTTTTGTTGTTTGCTGGCTTAGCTACCAAATGTACTATTTTATTACATTTTCAGCTAGCAAGGAAACACTTTCTTAACTTTCTAGCTGAGTTAGCCACCAAACAATGTAAGATTTTGTTAACTTCTTAGCCTGCGAACACTTTTTGTTCTGTCTTGACAAAACTCAAATCTATTCTTTATTTCGGCCAAGCAAGCACCTCCATATTGATTAAACTCACAAAATTAACTTGGATTTACTAAACTGAGATTAGTTTTTAATTGTGCAACAGAGCTCTACTTAACTGTAAGTCTGGATTTATTCATTTTAAAACTAGCTTCACTAAGCTCTGATAAGAACTAATCTTAGGTTATATTGATCTTGGTGGGTGCATCCCGGTCAAACAGCTATAATTTCCTTCTGTCTCTTCTCAGCAGTGTCAAATTGAGGATGAGTTTCTTCATCTGAGCGGTGGGTCAAATGAAATGCATGATGACCCATTTTGGCCACGGGTGTCTAACCTGTTTAATCTGCTGTGGCCTAAATTGCCGCCGTACAGAGCATCACTAACTCCAGCCTTCTCGGCTGATCACAAGGCAGAGCGGCTGCGCCTGTGACTAACAGCAAATGACCCCTGAAAGCTATAATTGTCAGTTCCTCTTTGTGCACGGGCGGATGGAGGTGTGGACTGACCTTGTTTTCACCTATTTTAATGACCAAGTGTTCATCCAGGAGGGCCGGCACGCCATCTTTTAACTGCTGCCACCTCTGATGTTGGGAAGGACATTATCAAAGGGAAGCAGAGTGAAAGACTGACATGAAAGAGCTCACGGCCCAATGAACAGAAGGGATTCTCATTTAGACACAGAAGAAACTGCATGTGCACAATATGCATTCAAATGAGACAAGATGAAGGATATATCCAGTTTATTTCAACCGAGGCTTTATTTTTGTTGTGTTTGCTATCATTCCTCGTCGTAATAATAAGCTTGGACCAATCAACTTAATTGCTGAGTTCTGAGACACAAAGACAAACTTAAAGCAGTGGAGGTGCAAGAAATGCAAGCAGTCAGATGATCATACAGACTTTAAACACACAAATGAAGTCAAAAAGTAAAATTGATACCCAAACTGTCTGTTGTAAACATCCATCTCAGTTTACAGAAGCTTCCTGGTTTAACTTTGACCCACTGAAGTTACTGCAGATGTGTGTGCACACAGTTTTCCAGTGCAATGTGGGATTATTTTGGACATTTTGTGTGCACTTTTATTTCCACAAAATGTGGTTTAGATAATCTGGACAAAAGCACTGGTGGAAATTACATCACACAGCTCTCAACATTAAAGTTCCCATTAAGGCAAAATCAAAGCATTAATATCACATGTTGCACAATACGTCACCTATAGGCCTGTATCTGGCTCAACAATGGCTGTAGATATTCTTGGGTATTTTAATGGTATTTCAGGAGTTTGTCTTTTTTTTTCAACTTGCGTCCAGTCAAACACTTTCTCACTTATGACACCACAAGAGCATGAAAGAAGAATGACTGGGACAGATTAAAGTTGATGACCTCTGGATGCTCAGCTTCAGCTGTGATTTAATCACAGAGTTTCCTGGTGGACAGACAGCTTGAGCAGTTTATTTGTTGCTGCAGTAGCTAACTGTGACGGTTAGCTGCCGTTAGCTCACAACGAAACCAAGATCAGCAGTGGTCACCGGGATGAACGAAACCTTTTAGACTGACAGGAAATACAGCGCCGAGGTCATTTATGGAGTTTCTTGATGTAACAACAGCTTGACTTGTTGCTAAGTAACTTAGCTGACTGCTAACGCTATTAGCTCTAGCTGTGACTCATCCAAGCCAAACTAGGCAAGAAAACCACCTTGGTGCTGTAGCCTTTTCTCTATTGTCAAAATGGATTCTGTTAGTGACTGTGAAGAGTGAAACAATATGACTTCTCCCCCTTCTTCACCCATGGACTGCTGTAACTGAATGCTGAAATGTCACATGCTAAAAAAGTCCAGTTTCCCCTAACTTAGCACATAAGAAGTGCTTAGATTTTTGGTTAATTAGTTTGTGTTACTTGTGTGACTTCTGTGTTGTACAAATATATCTGGATTCACAGAAGTCGCACAATAACACAAACTAACTAATAGATAACGGCAGCAGTAGACCAACAACTGTGGCTAAAATATCTTTTGTTGCTGACCCTGTCCACAGCAGTTCACTGCTTCTCCAGAATGGGGGCGTGCAAACTATCCCTTTAAGTTACATTAACTTAGCCTATAGCTTCGAACCCACCCAACACCCTACCTGTCCATTATCCATTACCTTACACTTATCCTGCCTCATGCTCACACGCACGCCACATGGACACCTGACAGTCCTCTATAATTTAGAAGGACAAAGGAGGAAAATGAGGGTCCTTTTGAGAGGCAGGAGGGTGGGTTGAGCTAATGAGTGAGCCTATTGTGGAGGATTACCACACTGTCACGGTGCAGGATCACAGTGAACAGCTCATCCCCACGCTCTCACGAACTGCACCGCATGCATGTCACACACTCCTCATGTGCTGACAGGTACGAGCCTCTGGCGTGTATCGTTATGCCTGGAAGACCGCTCGCCTCCCCCCAGTGCAAAACTACTAAAACAGCAATTAAAGGAGGCATTTAAAAATGGCCGCCTTCTGTCAAGCCGCCGCTGGAAAAGCATTCTCTCCCTCTCTGCCTTTGTGGATTCCCTGAAAGACAGCTGATGCTCTAATGTTACCATGTTTTCATGAGCACTCACACATGATTGAATATATTTTTCTCCTTCACGTACAAGCTAACACACACATAAACATGTTCCAGTAATGTTACTGTGCAAACAACATCACAGGAACAACTGATGACAGGAAGAATGGATCAGCGCTGACAGGACGGCAGGCGGTGAACACACTTCTGCAGAAACGGCACGTCGTGAAAAATGATGCACCGTCCATGGCAGCAAAGCCTCCAACAGGTGGTCTGACAGATGCTGCATGTAGTTACAGAGCATCTTCAAACTATCTTCTTCTTTCGTGAAGTAAAAAAATGAGACAAATCATAAACGTTTATGCAAACAAATGTAGACAAAACGAGGGAGAAAAGGACAGAGGAAGGAGGAGAAATGCAGTGTTGACATGGATGGACATGGATCATTTTTGTATTGATTTGTGTTCACCATGTGTTTGAAAGCTATTAGAAGCTATTAGAATCCAAACCCCTTTTGACATATCCTGGCCAATAACATTAAAGGGTTAGTTCATATTTTCTGAAGTTTAAGACAGCACAAAACGACTAACAAATCAAGGCAGTGGTGGACCAGTAACACCCATGTTCTGTGAGACAAAAATACTGATTTTTTTCCTGTGGAGTTTGGTTTGGAGAGAGCAACATTTGGCTTATATAACGGCAGATTCCAAGCAGAGAAGGCTGTCCGATGGCAAGGTAAAGCGGTGAAAATATTCTAAATATAGCCTGGACAGTCTTTTCCGATGTATGTAAGCCAGATATCACCCTCTCCATACCCATCAGACTCTCCAGCACAGGAGTTGCTGGTCCACCGCCGCCTCCATTGTTTAGCTTGTTTGTGTGATTGTGTGACTTTTGGTGCTTTTACGAGGTTAGTTCAGATTCACCAAAGTCTCACCACAACAGAGACAAACTTGCAAATAGAGGCGGTGGTCCACCAGCAAATCGTGTGTTCTGCAGTGTAAAATTGCTGTTTTTGCTTACAAAGTCTGGTTGCTTCAGAGAGAACAAAATCTGGCTTACATAATGGAGGTTTCCCATTGGAAAAAGCTGTCTGACAGCAAGATAAAGCGGTGGAAATATTCTAAATATAGTATAAACTGATATGCAGTTTTTTAGGTGGACCTTTTTAAGTGGCTAAAATACGTTTTGTTGCTGACCCTGTTCACAGCAGTACATTGCTTAGCTAGGCACTATCTCTACTCCTCCAAACTGGGGCTGAACTGACCACCACCTACTGTAAGTGATACACTGACTATCAGGAAGTATCTCATATAACCCCACTTCAAATAATCCAAACTATTACTTTAATATGAAATATTTCTTCGCCTATCAAATCAAATAGGAGAAATGTTTTGGTTGTGTTTGCTCTGTTTCACAGTGAGTCAGGATGTATGTTTGTGTTTTGTCTCATGTTATCTTTCATCCAACCTCAGTCTGGGGAACTAGATTCAAATGTTCCTCAGATGTGGCAGATAATGTGTCTTGTCAGTGTTTCTGTTTAATTTTAGATAATTATCACCGTTACCACCTACATGGAGTTCACTGGT
>JAJHUR010096466.1:0-13375 GCA_027495735.1 Lutjanus campechanus
GGCGGGTGGAGTTCACCGAACCAGATCTGGTTTTGTGACCTGTCACAGAAAAATAGAATAAATACTGAAAAAGTTACTTTAAAGACGTGTAAATCATTTTTATTACACAAAATGAGAAGAGGAAACATGTGGAGGTATTTAACTGCACTATTTGTAAAATGAACAGCCAGCTTCCATTGAAAATAAAAGATAAACAGTTATAAATAATGATTGTATGGGGAACTTAAAGGTCTCAGGCTCAGCAGTCTGTGTTCTTATCAGGATTCTGGGCCACCAGAACCACTGAGTCGTATCAAAAGCCTCATTTAGACTTTAATTTTGTTTCTCTAAAGCAGATGGGGGGAAAATCCCCTCCAGAGTGACGTCTTTGTGCTTTAAAGTGGATGAAATGAAGCAAAGAGCTGCTTGTTCTTAAACGTTTTTCATGAGCTCAGTGTGAAATCTGATTTCAGTTAAGAGTTGAAGCAGAGGCTGCACAGTAACAGAGTACTTTTACTTCAGTACTTTACTGAATTTTTGATTATCTATACTTTCCTTGAGTGTTATTTTGAGGGAAACCTGTGATTTTCTACATTTCAAAGACAGATATTGTACTTGTTCCTCGTTACTGAAGCACAGGTTGGAAATCAGCAGATGATTTTTTTTACTCCTGTTCTGTCTTTCAAGTTCAAAGTGCATGCAGCATTTTTGAGGAGGAGTTATTCTGCAGTTTGAACTTGGTGGTGTTAATGATGCTACTGCAGATAAAGATGATGATTCCTTATCAGACCCACAGACAAATATTAAGTCTGGATTTTTGAAGTGAAGAAAGATTCTTCATCCTTCATCACTGAATAAATCACCATCCAACCTGAGAAAGCAGGTCGAAGCAGCTGTTTAATTCCAGATCAAAATTAAAGTTTGAATGCAAAGGAAAACAATTTATGTTTTCACACGCACATGAACATTTTTGAGCATGACTTTAGAACAATACGTACGCTACATGAAGTGATGGACAGGCGTCATTATTTGTGCGACACTGCAACAACAGTTCTCACTGGATTATGAGGCCTGGATTTCTTGTTGGTCGATGCGTCGTCGTTTTCTTCTGTAACTTCTGTTGATGTGTCCAATCACAGTGAACTAAAAACTGGTTTGCAGCTGCAGGTTTTTTAAAAATGGAGCTGAAATAAAATGCTGTGAGTGCTGCACCAGTCAGAAATGTTCAGCAGTGCAAGCCCCGCCCCCAAAGTTTTGGAACGTTCGGTTTTGGAACTTTTGGTTCTTCCTGAAGCAGGAACTTTAAAGATCTGCCAAGCTGTCACACTAGGACCAGGTCCTGTGTGAGTCCACAGCTGATACATAATGTTAGTAATAGTTATCTAGCCAACATGCAAGCAGAGTTTGTGATTGGACCAATATGTCGGCCATCCATCAGCCAGTCTGTTGTTTTTTGGGGGTTTTTTTTGGACATTTTTTGTCATTTTATTTTGTTAATGTTGTGCAGAGTGACAGACTCCGTCACTTCTGGGTTCTTTAACTTGTTGGTGGTGAATCTCAGCACACAGCAGCTTTTAGACATGTTTCTGTTGTTTGCTAGCAGATGGAAAATGATGAAAGGCACCTTCACACAATATGAGTCAGTGGAGAGCTGTGGATTGTTTTCTCCTCCTGTGTGGGCGGGGCTTAAATGTGCTTTTTCTCTACTGAATGACCAAAATGTACTTTTGAATACTTACAGTATTTTCTATAACTCATAGCATGGAGTCCTCCTCTGATTACCACAGCATGAAGCAGAGTATTTAAATAAATAAATGTTATTTAATGTATCAGGAGATCGAATCCTGGTTTTGGACGTTTGATTACATTTGGATTGTGACTCCAGGAACAGAGAGGAGAGTTTCATATAATAAGAAGGAAATAAAAGCTGATTTTGGCTGCGTTTCATGGTTTGATTAAATAGTTAATAAATCATTTTTAACCTCACAGTGACTGAAACACAAACTGTCATTGAAAAGATTAAACACACGCTCAGTCTACTATTTCCTTCCATTCTAACCAGGATCTTTTCCCTGTTATAACACACGCGCCCTCACGTCCTTCCTCTCGACTCCACTTTCACCACGACCTCACTTCCTGCCGGGCCTGGGAAACAGGAAGCAGCTGGTCCTCTGGGCAGAGAAAGAGGAGATGGAGGGGAGGGAGAAAATAATGGGTAGAGGAGAGGAGGAGAAAAGGGGTGAATATAAGAGAGGGGAGAAATCTGAGATGGAGGGAAAGAAGGGGAGAAAAAGAAAGAGAGGGAAGACAGGAACAAGAGAAAGAGGAATAACATTTTAAAATAAAAGGAGAAGGAAGGAAGTGAGAAATAGTTGTAAGAAAGGAAGGATAGAATGAGAGTGAGAGCTGGTGGTGGGAGGTGAACGAGTGGGTGGTTTCCTCTTTTTTTCCTCTCAGAGAAGAAAAAAATTCCCAGAGAGCCGAGCAGCTTAAAGAGAAGAAAAAGGAGGATGAGAAAAAGACAGAAGAGAAACTAAAATATTCTCTCTATTTTAGGATCTGTTGGAGTGAAACCAAGTGGAGGTGTGAAAAAAAAAACCAACATGGCAGAAAAAATGAGAGAAAAACAGATAAAACAGGTGTCTGACACTCACATGAGCTGGATTACATTAATCCTGATGGAAACACAGGGTGTGTGTGTGTGTGTGTGTGTGTGTGTGTGTGTTTCTGTGTGTGTGTGCTCTTACATGTCTCTGTTTGAGTCCCTCCTCACTAAGAAAACAGCAGCATTTGTTGGAAGGCTGACAGATTAAACCTGTTTCCTCTGAGAAGCAGAGTGACGGTGTTTCAGCTCCACAAATCATTTTATACTGGACAGATTAAACCTGAGTATAAAACTGTTTTTAGAATCAGGGAACGTGTCTTTATTGGACAGTGATACTGGAGAGATAACAGAGACGTAGCTGTTCATGCTCAGCGTCTTCACCTCTAATCAACAGGGCAGGTAGATACCCAGGAGACCAGGGTTCCTGTCAGCTGTGAAACCAAAAGTCAGCGATATCTGAAGTTTTATCCAAAGTTTTATGAGCTCATTTATGCTAAACATTAGCTATGCATACTAATATAGATGGAGCCTCGTGCCTGTACTCCAGTTCCTCTGTATTTCTGCACGTTTTCTGAAAGCTTAGAGCAAACGTGGAACATGGACGAATGTAGGCAGTGACCGTTACATCTTTTGAAATGGACGTATCTATTTTCGTATGTAAAAATGTAAAAATGAGCCTTTACTTCACTTACGTCACAGGACATTCATAGTGGAACGTTCTTATTTTAACCCTAACATTTCACAATGTTAACCACATGTTAAAAAGTCTCTCTGGTGTTGTGCGATACAGGCACTGAGGCCCGGTGGGACGTGACAAAGGTGTTAGTATTTGATGAGCTGGGATGAGAACAGGTTGGCTTGTGGAATGACGTGGTTATAAAGTTTGGTTATGAGTTCTGATCTGATGTCATAAAGTGCAGCGAGCATGTTTTAATATCACTGGAGTCGTATTTTACATGTAGCAGCTGACTGAGACTGCAGAACTTCACTGTCTCACTGTCAGAGTTGGACTGCACAGTTTAACGCTGACTTTCTTATATATAGATTTTCTGATACCAACACTGAATACAGAATGAGAACAATGGTGATAAAACTGTAGTTTGGAAGTTGTGCTGAGTGTCACAAAAATGGTTAAGTTGTGTTGATGTACACAGGAAACAGCTGAAATAATTAGTGAGTGTGAAGATAGTCAGTCTTCCTGATTGGACTTCTGCTCAGCTTCATGTGGTTTTGTAGTTTGGACGTTTCTGCCTGCAGACTCTGTCTGTGGAAGTCAGTGTTTCAAGTGTTCAGTGTTTCTGAGTTTACAGGCTGAAAAATGTTTGACTTTGACAAAGAACCACTGTTTGTTTCTTGTTTTCTACCAGTAGTTGTCCTTTTTAACCACGACCACAGTCTCTCTGTGAGCCCGACCACATCTTGACCATAGAGGCGGCAGATCAGGACGCTGTCATATGAATCATTTTTGAAATGGTGATGTGAGTTTTTGGAGGATGAGACAGAGGATAATCCCTGTTAATGGAGCGTCAGATCAGGAAACACCCACATGGATCATCTTGGAAGAACTGATTAGCAACTTACATGTGTTGTCTTTTTGTTTTGGAGGACTTGTTGCTTTGTGGGACCAAGTTGCATTTTTGACCTTGTTACTCGGGACATTTTTGGCAAGTCGTGACTCGCTTCTTCAAGTAGCTGTTTGAAGTTTAATATCTGGTTTTAGGGATAAGGTTTGTGCCATTGTGATGGTTAAAGGATGATGAAGTGAAGGACACAGCTGGGGAGGGGGTTATGGTCCTCACAAGTGTAGAAGTCCAGCCGTGTGTGAGGATCACACAGATCAGTGTGTTGTTTGGGAGGAAAATGGCTGCAGATTACAAACCAACAAACATCCAGCTGCTGGAGATTTAATACCATGCTGTGTGTGTGTGTGTGTGTGTGTGTGTACAGTAGAGTAGTAGGTCATGCAGCAGATCAGTCGACTGTCGATGGAGTTGGAAGGTTTTTTTGTTTGTTTTTTCTGCCAAAAAAGAAAAAGTAGGACAGCTCCTCTCTCTCTCTCTCTCCCTCTCTCTCTCTCTCTCTCTCTCTCTGTGTCTCTCTCTCTCTCTCTCTCTCTCTCTCTCTCTCTCTCGTGCTCGCTCTCTCTCTCTCTCTGGCTGAGCTTCAGTCGGTGCAGCTTCATGGACGTGACCCTGATCCCCTGAAATCTCCTCTAATCTACACACACACACCATCAGAGGCATCAGAATCATCTGATAGTCACAAAAACAGTCAGTCGGTGGTAAAACTGCTGCAGAACACGCTCACATTCTTCTCAGGGTTAAATATAACTGCAGGAATGTTTGTATTTTCCCATCATGCCCCTGGATGTCCAGATGCTGGTTTGACCCTGGACTGGCTGGTTGTGTTATTTAAAAAAAAAAATTCTGCATTTTTGTCCCATGAGCAGTGCGCCCCATGATAATGACGTCAGTCTGTCTGTCCAACATTTTGGTCCACAGAAAAACATCTCAACAGCCACTGAGGCCTGTTTCACAAATGCAGATTTTGACCAATAATCTAACCCTTCCATTTGTTCTTTCCAATCATCATATGTTAAATAATCACAGTTATTGATCTTCCTTGGTTAATACAGCTGCTCTGCTCAGACTCTGCCGACAACGCCAAGTTTTATGTAAATGAAATAAATGGAGAGTAAAGGGGGAGGCTGGATTTTTAAAATGGTTCTTCAAAATCAGGTGGTACGTCAGTTCTTACCTGGCAATGTACAGAAATCACTTCCCCGACTCTTTAAACAAGTAAACATGTAGCTACATAGTTTCTGTTTGCAAAGACCAAAAGTGTTGCTGTTTTTAACCTGCAGTCCAACAGTAGCTGCCGACACGCCGGGACAAACAGACACACTGTTTTTGCACAAAGAAAGAAAGTCTCAGGACAGAACAATACAGTTATATGCAACATAATTGTGGTTTTAATGGTGAAAATACTTAATTTCTTTTTCTGTCTGTGTCCTCTACAGGAAGTTTTGGTTGAGTAAAGAAGGAAGTCCATCCAGTCGGATCACCAAAGCCCGCTTCAGCAACGAGAGGAGCATCGACAAGCTGGAGATTTCCGGCTTCAAGACTCGCTTCTGAGCAACCAATCAAATGAAAACTTAAAAGCCTCTCATCCTTCATCAGAGCTAAAACACTGAGAGCTGCTTCTAATGGACTTGGGCCTCATCTATAAAAAACGTTCTCAGATTTATACTTGAATTTAATCTTAGGACCATTTCCAGTGCTGTGCTTCAATTTGATTAAGAAGTCCATCTGTAACTGAAGTGCCAGTGATCTATAAATCTCAAATTAACTTTCAACTGATGGAACTTGCCTTAAAATCAGCAGTGTCCTTTTATATAATACAGAGCAAATGAGGGTTTAGTCAGGAAGAGCCATGCACCCAGAAAGAAAAGCAAACTTGGAAGACAAGATCACAGTGATGGTAGAGATTGAGAGATTGTTTGGTCCACCACAAACCCCTGCACAACCATCAGGAAAATCACATGAGGCGAGTCTAAACTTTGTTTAGAGATCAGATCATTTCCACGTCAGAGAAAGGTTTTATCAATAACTACTTATGTGGTTTTCTGCTACGATCAAACTTGATCCCAAGTCTGTTTTATAAATGAGGCCCCAGATGTGTAACCGTAGTGATTAGAGCGTAGATTGTATATCCATGCACCTGTGAACTCTATGAATGAAGACTGTTGAATGACAGATTGGAGCTGGAGTTTCAGGTTTGATAAGTCTGAAAAACAACGGTGGAGAGCGAGTTCACTTGTTGTTGGGATGTTGATGTTTTATTCATAATAAAAGAAAAATCTTGGTGTGATGAAACTGTCTGTACACCAGAGCCACACCCGACAGTTTACCAGCATTAGCCAATGAACGACAGAGGCCCTGTCTATAACACCTGCTATAACATGTGTCTTGGGTGATCCAATCAGCAGTGTGTGTCCTGGTCCACACTGAAGGACC
This sequence comes from Lutjanus campechanus, assembly GCA_027495735.1. NCBI lineage: Eukaryota > Metazoa > Chordata > Actinopteri > Lutjaniformes > Lutjanidae > Lutjanus > Lutjanus campechanus. Next base: position 6,601 of record JAJHUR010096466.1, read on the forward strand.
ACCTACTCAGCTGACGTCCTGTAAGTTTGTAAGTAGAAACTTTATAAACTTTGTGAAGCGCTGTCTTCGACAAATTCTTAATTATCTGCCCCTTCTTGTGAACTCAGCAAATCTTCTACATGAAATTATTTATTTCCTTGTTTAAAAAAACGTGTCTGTTTGCTCCAGCATGTTGGCTGATACTGTTAAAAACAACAACACGTTTGACTTTCACAAAACACAAGTTATGATGATCAGATCACCCAGGGTTTGAATTACACAGTGGCTGTTAGGAGAGCTTGATTCTCCACTAAACATGTCACATGCACAAGCAAAGGCTCATGGCCTTTTCTAGGGGAGCCAAACTCCCCTTAGCTCCCCCGTAATTCAAACTGTGAGATCACCCAAGATGCAAGTTAGTACCTGGAAATTTATGGCATTTTTATTGGTCTTCTGATGCTGCACACTCTTGTTTGTGGCAGTTACATTAAATGAAGTTATGATATGATTCAAAACACTGCAGCCAAGTTAAAACTCATGAATGTCATGACCACTTTAGGGTCAGAAATATGAAAAGAAGGAGTAAATATGCACATCATTGGAGAAGTGTCATGTAGTCTCTGGTGGTTCCTTCAGGTTGTGGTTCTGCAGCAGGTTGCTGGTTTGAATCTCTGCTCCTGCAGCTGAACCCCATCACTGTGTCTCCATATGTCACTATATGTATGATGAAAACAAACGCACCCCTGTGATGTTATCGTTACATAAGAGCAAGTCACATGACCCGATTACCTGCCGTCTGATCCAATTAAATCACGGTCGAGAGAGAATCCCTGATCGGCTGCCACGGCAACGACCACAAAAACCCTGACGCAGCAGGAACAGAGCTCCCGTTCACTGCGACGCTGCAGAGTGTGTGTGTGTGTGTGTGTGTGTGTGTGAGAGAGAGAGAGAGAGAGAGAAACTTTTAAAAAACATTTTCAGCAGGAGGTAAAATGTGAAAAACTGCTGATTTTTCTGTCATAAAATATCTGGTATTAAATTAAAAAACATGCTGAAGATCAACTCTAGTGTGTGTGTGTGTGTGTGTGTGTGTGTGTGTGTGCTTAGAGACCAACTCTCCCTGGATACACTGCTAGAAGTGGACGCTTTGTCGTCATGCCAACCCATCCCGAGACATTACTCACACACACACAACCAGGAGAAGAGAGGAGGAGGCGTTAGTTGTTAATGTGTGCTTGAAGAGGATCTTTAATGTAACGACATACTTACATAACACACACACACACACACACACACACACACACACACACACTGCTGAAACACGAGGTGGACAGACTGTTGACCCTTCATCTACTGTGATGAAAACACCACGACAGAGCTCGCTCTCTCTCTCTCTCTCTCTCTCTCTCTCTCTCTCTCTCTCTCTCTCTCTCTCTCTCTCTGTGTGTGTGTGTGTGTGTGTGTGTGTGTGTGTGGGCTGTAGTGGAATAATCGCTGCAGTCGATGTCTCCAAGAAAAAAATACAAAGAACAGCATCTGTCTCTCTCTCTTTAATTCTCCTAAAAGTTCATGTATAAGTATATATATGTGTCCACGTCCTGTCCCGATCTCATGACAGAGTAAGAAATAAAATTCCTATTTCGTTCCAGCTGCAGAAGGATGATTCCTGTCCCATCCCGTTCCAGAGTCACACATGTCACACATGTCACACCAGCCACCAGAGCAGACAGGACAGAATAAAAAAGAAAAAGAAAACATGATGAATAGTTTAATTGTCTCTTATTCAGTGTCCTGCAGGATTCATGAAAACTGTGGTTCTCTGACAGAAAACAGTGGACTTCTTCCCCTGAGTTGGGAGTTTGAGTGTTGAGGGTCTTGTTCATGATACCAGCTGATCTGAGATCTCGCTGCCTGCTCGTCGACTGGGGATTTCTAAATGTAAAATAGAACAGTTACTAACAAACCCACACCAGATGAGACACACTCCCCTCATTCTCCTCTGTGGTTGGCACAAGACTTCTGCATGTCACTGTCCCAATATGGAGGGCTGCCCCAAATAGTTTGGATTGGTTCTGCAGTGCAGGGTCTGTACTGGTGTTAATGCATCTTAGGAGAATTAGTGATTGTTATTTTTTTGCATTGCATCATTTCTTGCCATCTTCCCAACATCCAGACTGATTTCAACCTAAATGGACGGAACAGTAAGACATAGAAAAGACAAAGGAACTGATGCATGTTTGGAATTGTTTCTTGATGCCCAACCTTAATCATGACCGAACCCCAGATGATTGGAGGATGGACGGACGGACGGATGGATGGATGGACGGACGGACGGACGGACGGATGGATGGATGGTCTTTTTCACATTTAAATTCTCTTCCAAAGTTAAACCACCTGCTGCTGCGTCAGAGTTCACAGGCACTGACATGTGAAACTGTCTTTTCCCACCCTTCATTTAGTCCCTAAACACTCCCAAACACAAACACCCATAGTCCTCCACCAGCAGCAGCACTTTTCCTCTCACACTTTCTCTCGTGTTCACTGCAGAATCTGGTGCAAATAATAATAATAATAATAATAAAACAGCCTCCACCCCCACACTCACACTGCTGCCATGAGAGACAGAGAGCCCACCCACACGCTTCAATCACTGAGGGAAAAACTGGAAAAAATCCACCGGCCTCGACCTCTCCTTCCTCCTCCTCCTCTTCCTCCGCCTCTTCCTCTCCCGGCAACCGGCTTGGCATCCCATAGTGGTCACCATGGAAACCCCCCCTCTGTCTGGAAGCGTTTGTGAGAGAGATACAGAAAGAAAAGAAAAGTTGATGCCGTCTCGTTCCTGCAGATTTCTCCCCTCCTCTTCCTCTTCTGCGTCCTTTCTAAACTTTTCCTCTCCTCCTCCTTTGTCCTCCTCTTCCTCTCTTTCTCTGCTCTATCTGTCCATTTTCTCTCTGAATATCTGCCCGACACTTGAGCTGCCCACACAGTTAGTCTTATTCATCATGTTACACACACCTGAGTGGGTGCTGATAGCCAGCTGTTACCAGGCAACATGTTCGAGTCGAGTCCAACTCTACTGTGAGAGAAACGCTGACATTTAACACAAACACCAGCTTTTGTTCTGTTCTGCTTTACTCTGGTCAGATTTGGTGGATTTAACGTCCAAGGAGTGAAATGAAACGTCCTCAGTGAATGTTGGACAACATGTAGAGACAAAAACCACACACCACCCGGTCCTCAGTCTGGGCTGGACGGCCTGAATTAAAACTCCAGTTAGTGACAGTTTTGTTTGTTTGAAGGCACAGAAACAACATATTTCTCAGGTTTCAGTCGTGTCCTGTGTCGTGTGGTGTTCACATTTTTGAGAAAGGTCACAAGGTCTGAAAAGATTAAAGTCTATTCTATCGATAGGAATATGCATTATCAGATTTATGTTCAAAACTTTGAGTATTAGAAGTATGAGAAATGTCGTTAATGTCGTTATCTCGAGATCATAAGTGAATTATTTCATGATGTGCTTCAGGAAGCTTTTTAAGGGACCTTTTCCCCTCATTAATTGTACATTATGAGTTTAAAAAACACAAAAGAAAGAAAATTATACTAACTGAAAACAAAACATAAACCCGGCCTCCATACTGCTTGTCTGCTGTAATCCAAGTCTCCTGAAGCCCCAACATGCCAAGTTGACTAAAAAAATGTTATTTACACCATTTTTTTAGTCTGAATCTTCACTGTAGATCTTTAGCTTGGAGCTACGTTAACGTGCACACTGTCTGAACTGTGTGTGTGTGGTGTGACGGTGTGCTAACAGCACGTCGAGGCTTCAGGAGACTTGGATTACACCAGACGAGCAGCGAGGAGGCATTTTATGTTTTGTTTTTGGCTGTTTTTTTTACATTTGAAAACTGGTCTCCATTCACTTCCATTATTTGTGAGATTCTGCAACACTGTTTTTAACGCTGTGGAACTCCAGCAGTGTTTTGTGGACTAGTTTGAAGCTTAGGGGACGACCAAGCTGCAATATTTGACCAGTTGGAGGACAGAAGCAGCTGGTCCAGGGTTAGACGGGGTTAGACAGGGTTAGACAGGGTTAGGGTTTGGGGTTTGGGGTTTGGGGTTTGCAGCTGGTTTGGGAGGATGTGATTGTCTCTGGACTCTTCAGTAACTGTGAAAGTCTTGTCTGGATGTTTAACAGCTCATGTTTTACTGTTGGCAGAACGTTAATAAAAGCAGCAGGTAGAAAACAGAGTTCTGCTCTCAGACAGCTGCTGCATGATGGGAATTACCTCCATGACCTCTGACCTTCTCCTCACCCTCTTCTCTAAAACAAATATGGGTCGCGGCCTGTTGGACATTTCTACATGGTGTCTGGTATCTGAGTGATAATCTCCTCCACACACACACACACACACACACACACACACACACACACACACACACACTCTTCTGCACTGCACAGTTGGATGTCCTTCAGACCCTGAATGCATCGTTGTCAGTGTTTGTGTGTGACAGAAAGTCTTTATTATCTGGACTAAATTTGGTTCAGAAGTAAAAGTTTTTACTTTCATGTGACGATTGTCTCAGAAACATTTCAGTTTCAATAATATTTCAGTTTAAAACAGACGTTAACAACCAATTTAAACCTGCAAAAACAAATTTATATGTCTGCTTGTTTTCATTAAAAACAAGCAGTGAACACAACATTTACAACAAACCACATTTCCAGTGAAGATGTTGAACTAATATTTTCTCTCTTTTAGTTCTGGTTTTGGTCTCCACCACCTTCTGCAGGAAATATGAGGCTCTTCAGCTGCTAAATGTTCCTCTGTGTTCTCCAGCTCACTAAGGTGGAACCAAGTCACTGTTTTGGACGTCACAGGTCTCAAGTCTTTGCACTCAAGTCCCATGACAAGTTCAAGACCTTAACTTTGAGTTTTGAGTCCCAAACTAGTCATGACGTGCTCTTCACTAAATCTTACTGTAACGTTCTTTGTAGAACTCTAAATGTTGAGCAAAGTTAGAAATTGTTGCGTCTCCGTCTGTAATTTTCAACCTGCACGTTTTTAATCTTGCTGACCATTTTTTGTCGACCACCTGATAGTTTTTGTTTGTGAACAAAATGATCTTTGGCTTCATTTTTTCCAGCTGGAGCTCAGTAACGTAACGTCGGTTCTTCATGGTTCTCTGCCGTCGTGTGATTGGTTTAAACAAAATGGACCTGGTGAATTAAATGTGAACTTACTGAAAATGAATTGTGTTCATGTTAGTTAATTAAGAAAATGATTCACACTTTTTAAATAACAGATTTTTAATCTTTGGTCTCAGAAGAATGTATCAAGTATCACTTTTTAGCTAGCTTGAAACCTTTTTGGCTGGCTAGCAGGTAATGTATCACATTAAAACAACTTTTTAACTCACTAGCAAACAATATAATGTTTTGTTAACTTTTTTTGTTAATTTTTGTTGACTGGGTATTTGAATGGACCTGCTGTTATAACTGTCAGGTCCCTCCTGATCACCTCCGTACGTCACAAAGCTGTGAAAGCTCTGATTGGTCGGGTTCCAGCATGTCGTCTGTCTCTTGGCTGAGTCATGGTTAAGAATTTATCATTAATTTGACACAGTGATGATGAAAAGACATTATTCATCTCAAAACTTTAAACTCTTCACTAAACGCAGCCCAGTTTGAACCTGAACATCCTTCTGACCTGCAAGTCATCTTCAGTGTTTAAAGGTTTCAGGATGTTTCTGTAAAAACCTTCCTGCTTCCTGAAGATAATGCAGGTGAGTAAAGTGATGTGATACTGAAATGATGTCTGGTGACTCATCAGAGTAGGAGGCTGATGATGAAGATGAGTGCTCGGTCAGAGAGCTGCTGGACTCGGGGAGGATGTGGTGGTTAAAATGTGGAGATAAAAGCAGGGTCAGCACTAAATTACCCCTCTCACACACAGAGGGCATGATGGGAAAACACCACAGCTGTGTTTCCAGTCATTATGTCAAAGCTTCACAGAGAAATTGACGTAAGTTTTAAATCATTTTCTAACATTTTATTCTGTCTGATCTCACTCATCCACAACTTTTCACAGTCAGGCCTGTTTGGCATCATTTAGTCTCTGCAGACTCTCACCCCTCCTCCTCTTCCTCCTCCTCCTCCTCCTCCTCCTCCCTGCTGGCTGAATCTCCGCCTCTCACTCAGACTTCAGCAGCGGGGAGCGCTTCATATATATCTCACTGCAGCCCTGAGGGATGGAGACATTCTCATAATACAGACAGACCCTAAAAATGCATTGTCACTTTGACTTGAGTCGTTCAGTGAGTTCAGCAATTTTTCCACTGATGATGTCGACAGTTTACAGGCTGTGTGACCTCATGAGCCCCTGCAGGTTCCTCACATATCATAAGAAACTGGTTTCCAACTGCTTTTAGTGTAGAGACATATTAATAAAGAATAAACAAATAGTAAAATATTTTTTAAATTGCAGGACACAGTTAATAATCCCTGTTACAGAGTGATGTGAAACATAAAAACGAGCAAAACACCAAAAAATTACATTTAATTAAATAAGTCAAGACAGTCACCTGAAGTCAGTTGTTTGGGACTTTGAAGGGAGAAATCCATAAATTCATACTTTAAAAATGTAGCTTTTCTCTCTTTTTTAATATTATATACTCACTCTATTACTAATTATGCATATTTATAATGTGAAATACGTCTATTTTCTTTCTACAGAATTAGACCCACCAACCATATTTAATAATGAATAAAATTCGTGGAAACTTCACAGATATTTAA
>JAJHUR010096468.1:0-18020 GCA_027495735.1 Lutjanus campechanus
ACTGATCTGTGGTTTCCGGTGGAACAAGGTGTGCACCCTTTCTAACAACTGCTTACAGTCACCACATTACATACACACACAAACTGTTTTTTATTCTGCCACACTCACATGAAACATCATTACTGTTTGCCTATATTGCCATCTGCAGGCCATTGAGTTTCACTGAGTTTTAGACCAGTTTAAGAAAGTCTGTTTAGTAAAACTGAAGCAGAGTCTAATACAACAGTCCCGCAACAAATATAGTAAACACAGGTGTTACTAATGATACTAATTAAGTTCCATTCAGGTCAAACAGAGCCAGGGTGGTGCCACTGTGCAAGAGGACCCTAATTAGTATCATTGGTAACACCTGCAGACACTTAAACACAAAGCCAGAAAGTGAATATAGAGCGCGAGGTAGTGATCCAGGAGTGATCTCAGGTGCGGCCTCTGTCTCCCTCTGGTGGAGGAAGAGGTGAGGTGCACTACAGTAACCTCAACCTGCTATTTTTACAGACATCTCCAGGATGCACTCTCTGCTTAACTACAGCCTGTAAAAAATGAGTTGAATGAATGTACTGCAACTCACACCAACCTGATCAGCATAATAGCAGACTTCCCAGCATGCATTATTTGAGAAATAAATTCTATACTTTGAAGAAAACATATATAATGAAAAAAATACTCTAAAACATTTTAAACATAAATAAAACACAGACATTAAGGGATTTTTTAAATTTTTTATTTTTATTAATTAATTAATTAATTTATTTATTTATTTATTTTTACAAATGGACGATCTGGGGCCAAAGGTGGTGTGGAGGATTGTATGAAACTCTCACACAGCATGTTCTGTTCTCAAGAGAGAAAAAAAAGAAAGGTCACATCATCAATACTTTGACACAGCTCTGAATATACTTTCCTCCTGGATGAAGGGATAATATATGCATTAATTTGGTTTCAAAGAGGCTTCAGAACTTCCAAAACACAGGAAAGTTAAACTTTATAATAAAAAAAAAGTTAGTTATTTAGTTATAATCCACGAAAAAATGTTGCATGTGTGACTTACTTCAGTTTATTAATAATGCTCTAAAAGCTCTGTGGGGGACACACCATGAAGCTCACACAGATTGGACTGCGCCATGATTGACATCTGAGCCAGGGACAGTTTGATGATGCCTTAATGAACAGCACTGATCCACCAGCTGAGGTTTATCTATGAGAATACGAAACAAAACGAATGAAATGCCTTAAAAAAGTGTTATTATCCCTCTCGCATGTAGTTTAGATGCTTCACCAGTCACTCTTATAGTTTCGCACTTCCTGTTTCTGCTCTTAACTGATTGGTTTTGGCCCTCAGTTTACATGAGCAACATTAAAAGTTGGGTCATCAGTCGGTTCTGTTCTTCTCAGTCTGTTAAAGCGTGTTTGTTTTTTGTTTTTGAGGGATGGTTTTCTTGTCCGTCAGTGCAAAAGCCAAATGAGATGCTGGATGGCAGGAACTCCACACAGCAAGTTGAATAGGTTTAAACCAGCAATGATCCTGAAAGAAAGAAAGTCCAGTGATAAATAAGAAAGAAGCACAAAATAAGTTTTTTTTTTCCTATATGAATATGTTTATTGGTCTTTTAAAAAAAGAAGTCTTACAAGAAAATAAAAGGAGATGATGGAAACCTGGTTGTTAACAGCCAGTTCAATGAATGCAATAACAACATTATATAAGATGTTAAAACTTCCAGTCAGCTCCTCTTCCAGAAAGCTTCACAGATCACACAGACTCATGCCTAAAATATAGAATCATTGTATCCTCTTTGTGTTTGCACTGTACCCTGTGCAGGTCAGAGCCTGCAGTGTAACACTGACGCTGTCCCTCACTATGCTAAAATGTGAGGATTTCACTTCTTCTGTGCACCTATCAGCTGTCTTGGGTAATGGCTAAGGCACTTTTTTTCCCCCCTCTTTGCACTTACTTCAAAGTGAACAGCTGCAAATACGTGGCACACAGTTTACAAAACGGTTATATCATTTTTTTTTTCTGCCTAACATTAAAACATTCAACCATACCACGTGGATCCTCTGATCTACTGCACTAAAAGCCATCACATTAAACAACAAAACAATGAATAAAACATTCATCACCCATCTGTAAATCATGCCACTGTTTCAGCTTCTGATAAGTGTGGATACAACAGCAAGACACAAAGTTCTCCATCATAAAAAAAAACATTATTGGGCTTCCTGGACCAACAAGAATCATTGTCTCATTTCACTTCATACTACAAAGACAAATACTAACATTTGTGTTTTTTCTTTCCTAAAAACTGCTGTTACATTAAAGCAGCCAGTGGAATAAACAATTTAACAGTATAGTACCATAAGTTAACAGTAGTGTAACAACACCCTACATCAAGATGTTGACATTGATTATTATTTGCAGCTGTGTTTCTATGCAAGTATCAAGTACATTTCTCTGTAGATAAATTACAATAAGCTGGATGTTGGCTTCAGTTAATGAAGATTTGTATGAAGAATGCAAAGTCCCCTGCAGCTGAGCCCAATGTTTTTTAAGACTAATCCGTACATGACTGTAGGTATGAGAAGCAGGAAAGAGGCAGCAGTCAGCGGAGATTGCATCACGTAGACCCCATTTTCAAAATAGTTGGTATGCTGTGTAAAACTTAAATTAAAACAGAATGTAATGTATGATTTGCAAATCTTTTTCAGCTTGTATTCAATTAAATACAGTGCAAAGGCAAGATATTTAATGTTCAAACTGATAAACCTTTCTGTAAATATACACTTATTCTGAATTTGATGCCTGCAACATGTTGGGAACTAGTAACAGGTGACAGTATCATGATAGAGTATGAAAGGGACATCCTTGAAAGGCAAGGATGGGGTGAGGGTCACAATTTTGTGAAAAACTGTGCAAGCAGAAAGTCCAACAGTTGAAGAACAACGTTTTTCAACATGAAACTGCAAAGAATATAGTGATTTTAGTCCATATTATCATTAAAATATTCAGAGAATCCACAGAACTCTCTGCACGTAAGGGGCAAGGATGAGAGCCAACACTGGATGCCCGTGACCTTTGACCCCTCAGGCGGCACGGCATTAAAAACATGACGTGATTGTATAAAAGTTATTGCTACATGGGTTCGGGGACACTTTGGAAAATGGTTCAGTAAACGCACTGCTTCTACAAATGCAAGTGAAGACGTGCAAAGCATGTACGTCCATATTATCAAGCAAGAAAGGGAAGAAACTTCACTTTCAAAACTTATTCTCCTCGGTTCCCAAACAAGCGTTGTTAAAAGGACAGGTGATGTAACACAGTGGTAAACACGACCCCATCCCAACTTTTTTGGAACATGTTGCAGGCATCAAAACAAAAAAACCCAAAACAGGTTAATCAATTTGAGCATTAAACGTCTTGTCTTTGTATTGTATTCAATTGAATGTAAGATGAAAAGTACTTGAAAATCATTGAATTCTGTGTTTATTATGTTTCATAAAGCATCCAAACTTTTTTTTGGAATTGGGGCTTGTATGATGTGACCATATATTTCTGGATCAAATCTGCCCTCCATGTCATTCAGTGACGAGTGCAGTATATGAGAGGGTCCAGCAGGGGGACCCCTCACTCCAGATATCTGCAGCCATGACAAGGCATTTGCATAGCTTATCCCCTACCCTTATGAGATGTACTTTATACATTTAGTAATGAACAGTGCATGTAGTGGGCAGCTGCAATTTCAGGACTGCAGCCTGCAGAACATGATAATGCATTCAAAGCACCTGGGTAGCTTCACTGAGGATACAGTAATCGCAGAGGATACAGTATGTTGTACACGAGTTCTGGCTATGACTGTCATACTGTTTATGTAAATGTGGAAATATGTAAAAATCAAGTCAGAGGCAAAAAATCGGCACTGCAGTGAAGATGGAAGATGGAAGGGGTCAACTTCAAGTACATTACAATTCATTAAGGGACTGTACAAAAATCATTGAGGGGGGGTCAGAAAGTGAGAGGATTGTGATATTTTTCTTTGAGCTGAAAAAAGAACATCTCAACTATAAATTCTTATTCCTGGTTTCTATTTTATACCATCCATCTGTTGTGAGGTTTATTTTAGAACAGCAGTTGTGCTAGTATAGAAACCGCAGTTCCCTCCCTCAAAGTCAGTGTGGTTTTTAACAGGTTTTTGTTATGTGCATGAAGTAATCTCTGAGTTATCTGCTTAGTTTAAGCATCTGGTACTGATGGTCCATAGCTCTTTGGAATAACCTGTATTTTTTTGAACGTGCATAATAGTAGGCCTGGACGGTAAAACGATAGTGGTCTATCAGCGAATAGACATGCCATCAATAACAAAAAGAAAGTGGTTTGATAAAATGTTTGGTAGTTTCAGTTAAATGCAAACCACAGTAACAGCACATACGAACGAATACACCCCGGCTCATAAACAGTCATATCCCAGGTAAGTAGACACCAGATTGGCCTTTGGATTGTGTGTCAATGTTGCCACCATTTTTGTTAGATCAATACTGAACAATGAATAAAGTCATGGGGGGGGGGGGCACACTTTGAATTTGAATGAGTAGTGTCATGTGCAATGGTTTATGATAAAAAAAAGTTGTCTTTATTGTCTAACTTACACAACGTAGATCATAAACCCTGAAATACAGCACCAGTGACTGAGAGATTTTACCCAGAAGAAAATGCAGCTCCCCCATTAACATGAAGTTGTTCAGAGGTCAGTCATGACCTAACGAAAATGGCGGCTGTCTCAACGTGATGCAGCAACAGACCGTGAGATTTTAGCAAACTTTTAAGTTCATAGCAAGCCATACTGTATGACATGGATCGAATAAACTTGGGTACGGCATCAAGTTTGAGGTATGGAGACCGTACGATGGTAACAACTACCGAATCACAGGCTACGACGCAAGTCAATAGAACGTCCTCAGCGCGCGCCACATCGCATTAGCGCGCGTCATCAGTCGACGCAGCTGGTAGGGATACAACAAAATGATTCTCAGCAGTAATCAAGTGTCTCCAGTAGTTGCATTTATGTGTCTGGAGTTTGTTTTTAGCACCGGCAACGATTTTTTCTCACATCAGTATTGCAGTGATCATTGTGTCCTGTCATGCTGCTTTTCTATAGGTCGGTTAGTAGGCAGTTGGTTGGTCGCAGCAGCAGCCACGTTGTGAGATAATTATCCTAAATTTCAAGTTATCTTTGGTCACAAGACCTTGATGTCTTTGAACCTCTCTCACAGTGCAACGTAGGACCACCGTTTTGGAGCCTCGACCAAAGATATCACCATGTTTAGACGCCCCAAAATCTCAGTGTGTACCCGGCTTTAGTAAAAAGGTGCATCCAAATATTAATAATTCTGAGCAGAGCCTTGCTTTAAAAAAAAAAAAAAAAAGACACATAAGACTCAGCCCCCTCCACACACCAATAATTTTCGCACAGTCCCAAAAGACACCTTCCTTCTCTTTTCATTACATGAAGGTATTTTAATATTTACGCTCCCTTCAGTGGAAGCCAGAAAAACTTTTCTTCTTTCGCAAGCTCCACAAAAAGCAGCAGGAAAATAATGTGCGCTATGAGCTCATTGCATTGACTGTACTGCACTCAGGATGACAGTGATTTATTCATCAAAACACTGTAACACTTATAATCAGCATTTCTTTGAACCCCATTAGAGTGTCAACACTCTAGGTTTCACTTTCAGCATAAGAGGTGATTTTGTTTTTAGCAGATGCATCAGCATTCATACAGTTATGATCTCTATTACCCTGTTGACATTCTGTTTTTTTGTTTTATACTTGAAGGATATGATTTGTTTTTAAGTTCGGGAAAGACAGCTGAATCTCTTTAAAGTGATGGTATTCAGCTGCTGCATACCTGTGGGTGTAACAGTTCTGGTGCGGCCATCATGACCTGAAATAAACTAGTGAGTGTGTGTGTGAGAGAGAGAGAGTGGACGGGGGCACTGATGATAATGCTAACATTTGCACTCTCCTCTGCTCCGGTGCACTAATGCTCATCACCACGGCACCAGCAAACCAGCAAAAAAAAAAAAAAAAAAAAGGCCACACAGCGGAGCAGAGCACTTGACTCCCTGCAGCTCACATTGATCGCACGCCTCTCAATATGCAGCGCTGACTGATCCAGTGTGAAACCCTGCTCTCCTGCACTTTAGCGGAGCTGCAACCAGTCTGAGAAGTGTTAAGCGCCAGAGCTCACTTAAAAGCTTTCGTCATGATTAAAAAGAAACCTTCTCCCCGCTCTGTTTTGCACGCTTCTGTGGACGTAAAGCTCAATATTAAGGACACATTAGGTGCTGATGGCTCATTAACCAAAGGAGGGAGGGAGAGTACAATCTTAAGATGGCAAGAGGAGAGGGGATCATATGCACAGTAGCAGACCGTGCCCCTCCCCCTCACTAAGTGCTGCAGAGATGCGAGGGAATGTGTGTGTATGAGTGTATGTGCATAGGAGGAGGGGGGGGGATGGGTAGCAGAAAGTGAGAGTGTGTGTTTATGTGTGAGTGGAGGCGGTTCCTACAGTTTGATGATGGTTGCAGAGAGCAGACAGGACAGGAAATGGATCGGCCAGTGGTGGAGGTGTAAATACCACCAGCGCTTCATGCATCATCAGCTGGAGGAAGTTTTCACGCACACAAAAAGGAGAAAGGAGGGTTAAATTCACTGTTTAGATATGGTATTGTTCGAGTTGTTGTTGTTTTTTTGTTTTTTTTACATAAGCTATGCAAAGATTAGATTTTTCAACATCAAATCCCCAGAGGATTTATATCTCCTCAGTAAGAAAGCTCCTCTTTGCCACGCTGAGGGGGAGGCGATGCTGTCAGAGCTGTTGCCCAGAAGGCGAGATTGCCGGCCCGGTGTGGTACAGTGGGACAAGGGGCGTGGTTTGTCCACGAGACTCCCAGGACGGGAAAATGTGCTTCTCTTCACGTGTGTCACGCTTATGAGGTCAGACAGCAGAGTGCACAATGCACTCCTCAGCCACTGCACCGCGCCGCTACGTGCCAAAGCTCCTCATGCACAGTCTCACACATATACACACACTTGAGTGCACACAAACATACATAAAGATCTATCTTATGCACACACACACACACACACACACACACACAATCCCTCCCCATTTCTCTAAGCTGGGACCAGCCAGCAGCAGGAACAACCATCCATGGCTTTGACCCTGAATCAAACATTGAGAGAAAGAGGGGACGGGTGGGGTGGGAGAGTGGGGAGTCCATAAAAATAGGACAAGTTGTTTCTGTAGAAAAATAGAGGAATTTCCAGAGGCTGATAAAACGTCTTTGGCACTTCTGAAAACACAGCATACATAAAGAAATCAACAGTGTGTATAAAAGGCCAAACTAGAAAGCTCTACAGCCAGAAAAAAGATTAAGATAATCCAAGTTCATCCACATATGAGTCTGGCCAGTCCTGGGTGGATTTGAGCCTGAACAGGCCCGTACTCCACCATCTCCCCGTCCACAGTGATCATGCCTTGTGGAGACATGGGCTCCAGCCGCAGGGCCTTCACCTTCTCGTACACCAGGTGGGGGCAGCCGCACGCCAAGTGGGCACCCTTCTCCATGGCGAGGAAAAGGCGCAGGAGGGCAGGACGGGAGATTCCCGCTGTCACATAGAACAGATGAATCACCCCGTCATCTGCCATCGCACCAGGGACTGTCCACAGGTCCTCAGCCAGGTGGGACTGGTAAATAGCCAGCACTAAGACAAAGTCCTCCTCCTTGACCACTGTCCAGCTCTCAGGGACCGGCTGGTCCAGGCCCGGAAGCAGAGAGTCCACCGGTGCTCTGGTCTTGCCATCACTCTGGGTCTCAGGTCTCTTGGTGGTGATGGCGTTGTTGGAGGAGTTGGTGATGGTGTTGCGATTGGAGTTTGTGCTGTTGTGATTGTGGCGAGAGTTCTGGTTCGGAGAGGTGTTGGGGATGAGCCGACAGGGAAGGGAGGAGCAGAGCGAGGGGTGCTGAGGTGTGGATGGAGGCTGGTTGGCCTTGATGCTCCCTTTTGGAAGTTTTGGCACCTCCTTAACAGGCAGATACGCTAGCCTGCCCTGATAGACTCTGAGGGTGGCCAGACGCACCAAGGTGCCCATCAGGAAGCGGATTGCCCCGACATGCCGGTATTTCTCGCTCTCGATGTCGACGTCAGCCACGAAGCCCCAGGCCAGGGAGAGGAAAGAGAAGAGGCGCTGCCGAGAGGCCAGGTGGATCGACACCAGGTCCAGGGAGCCAACCAGACCTTTGCACAGCATGAAACCACAGCTCAGTAGCAGCTCCTCGTTCCACGCTGGAGGAGACCTGAGAGATGGTTACACACATCAAGAGTTAGACACAACAACACACGAGAGTGATATAGATGGCCGTCGCTGTGTAATAATATTTTTATTTTTCTGAATGTACAGCGCCGCTAGAGGATTTATGAACCCTTTAGATCTTTCTGGATTTCTGCATAAACGTGACCTAAAATGTGATCAGATCTTCATTAAAACCTTATAACTAGATAAAGAGGATTATGAGTTCATCTAAAGGGATAATTGGAGTCAGGTGTTTCAATCAATGGGATGACAATCACTTGCGAGCTCAGCAGTCCCTGCTCTGCTGAAAGAATATAAACGTGGCTATCTTCATAAACTGAAGCTCAACAAAAGGTGGGTGTTGCAGCATGACCATAAAGACAAATCGGTTTACTGAAGACTGGCTGAAGCAGAACAGCAAAGTCAAACCTTAATCCAACAGAAATGTTGTGGGAAGACCTGAAGAGAGCAATTCATGCATTGAAGCCCACCAACATCACTGAGATAAAGCAGTTTTGTAAAGAGCGATGGGCCAAAATTCCTCAATGGCAGTGCGTGGGACTGCTCAGCAGTTACAGAAAACATTTAGTTATTGCTGCTCGAAGGGATTACACCAGGTACTGACTGATAACGGGTTTGCATACTTGTTTCAACAAAGATAATAAAATGGAATGTTTTTTAGTTTATCTGGGTCCTTTTCATGTATTTTTAGGACTTAGATGAAGATATGATCACATCTGAGATCACATTTATGCAGAGATACAGACAGAAGCTTTCTAGCAGCACTACATAAGCCTTGGACTATAAATAAGATAGATAGAAGACCCTGTTTGTGCCGTAATTACCATATCTTATTTATTTAATATATAAATATGGGAAAATGCACCTTTCCTGAGTATAATTGGTCTCACCAAAAATAAGAGTCTACAGCCATATGCTCGTGGCTCTGTGAGGCTGTACTGAAGCACAACAGTCCTTCAGTACAGTGAAACAACACACACTCTGGACCTTTGCTTCGGTGTTGCTGCAGCTTTCATTCACTGACAAACTCAAACCTGAACTGTATAATTACTGCCAGATCGACAGCTTCACTGCTCACGTTTACCTCCACACGGAGTGCATTCACCATCACTACTGGCCACTCTCATGCTCACTCGACTAAACTGCTAAACAACGCTACTAGACTATCAGTCAGAGGTTTCCAGAGTTTGCTGGCCCACCTTTATCATTGGAACTAATCCCCAAACAAGAGCTGTGCACTACAATACATGACCCATATACAGCATGTCCTATCAGTAATAGAAAGAAGAGGGTCCATATTTTTGAAGGTACCGAAAATCATACTGTCAGGATCAGTAATATTACTCAGTAAGATTTTACAGTAATATTATTACTTTGTCCAGTAACAAGTAGTGCAAGGGCGGATGAGGGAGAGAGGCCACATTCAGAGAGGAACAAGTTTTCACCACAGCCGACATATGAACAGCTAACAAACAACTTTTTGAGTGTGACAGTTTATTGAATCAGCAGTTCAACTTTGGGGCGCAACAAGGCCATCTACAAGGTATGGAAGTAATATAGTAATGTAACTAGTAATGTGACTAATTACTTTTGATACCAAGTAGTAAGTTACATTATCTTATTACTTTTTTAATGGAAAAATACGTAAAAAAGAAACTTCAAACACACTGGTTGGGACACCTTGATACTGCTCAAGCCTATTAACAGGAATGATATGTGTTTGTTTTCTTCATTTTGTACTAAACACAAAGTACAGCTGAGGCTGAGGGAGGGACATTCGACATTTGACGATGTTTTGGAGAAGGAAAGCAACAATTAAAGGTGAAGGGAGGCAGTTGGACTCATAACCACAGTGTTCTTGAAATCCTAGCTATGTCCCTGTCCACACCTGCAGGTTCTGGGCTGGTGAACACACATTAAAACCACGTGGTGACAATATATTTCTGTTTTTCTCTTTGATGTTGTGCCCACAGCTAGCCAGCAGATGGAGATGATACCCTGGGCATGTGCTGGGTCGACCGGTTCCACAGCTGCACTCTGGACTATAATCACTCATAATGTGCAAGTTTCTAAACCCATTACATCACTCCTTTGAGAGTTATCAGCAGCCCAAAATGACCTCTGCTGCACAGGGAAGCAGTTCCAGCCTGCTCTGTCTCTCCTCCCTCCTGAGGAATGATGTGCCCAGTCAGCCTTTGGCATAATTACACAGAAAGGAGATAAATCGTTCTTTTTTAGGCCGAGGAAGGTTCTTCTTTGCTCCTCTTTTGTACTGTTGGTCCATGCATTTAAATGACTCATTAATGGACTGACTCACTGTGAGTAGTGGTGGACAGAGGCGGCTAGGGCGTTGCCTGAGCCACCTGGTAGAATACCCAGGGGGATCTGGATGGCCTCTTGCCAGTCCTCTCGCTCCATCAGACCATTTATCACCTGAATGAACAAGAACAAATACAAAAACAGAATCAGATCACGGCCTTAAATAGAAAGTAGTGTCTGTGTATGAGCAAAAGTTAGGATGAAATGTGTTTCTTTGTTACCTGCAGCTGTTCTGTGTCAAAGGAATCTGGCCACCCTAGCTGAAGATTTATCATATTTGATACTGATACCTTGGTTTCGATAACTGTTCCTGAAAGGTACTTTCAGGTCCAAAATGAAGAAGCTGATGGAAATCTTTACAGTATTTCTGGACTACATAAAAAAAATAAAAATAACTGTCAAAACTCTTTAGGTATCATAATTTGGCATTAAATGACAACGCATTTTTCGATGCTCAATAGTACTAAAGCAATGCAGTCGGTACCCAGCCCTGTGCTTCACCAATAAAGCTGATCGCGATCATTTGAAAATCAAAGTAACAGTGAAGCATCTACAGAACAAAAACAAGGCTATTAAATCAATGGATGCAGAGATTTTAGACAAACACAGATAAAGATTTCTAAAAACACAGGTACAGTGTACAGAGTACACACTAGAAGAGGTCGCTCAGTAGAGTCAGGATCTCCACCAGGCGACCTGAAAAGAATATTTGGATTAAACGCTTTTATAAACACCAACATTTTGATTAGTAAGTGTAATTTAATTGCATATGTTTCTCAGTAACTGTAAAAGATTACAATTACATTTATTTTGTAATTTGATTACATGTAACCCCAGGTGCAGTTTGAACTTTAAGATTCAGGGTTCACAAAAAAACATCTAGAGTAAATGTAATGTAAAGTTGTGTTTATATTAAAAAAATAATACTAATCAGGATACCAGCAGGAGCATTTTTATATCCTGTAACTTCATAACTTGACAGTCATCCAGATACAGATTCCAGCTATTAGCATCTATCAACAGATGAGCCTGCAGGCTCATTGATAGCAGTAAAACAGGTAACCCTTCATTTTTCTCTTGCACACACACACACATGCACACACAATTACTCATCCTTAACATCTTACCAATGAATTTTAATATCCTGTTTAGATACACTCTGAGCACTGAACAACAGAGCACAGAGCGCACTGGATGCGCTGGTTGCTGTGCACACGCTGCAGCAGTTAATAATAACCGCTGGTTTGTCACTTGACCTGCCCATACGAATCCAAAGTATTTTCTAGTAAGTCGACCAAAACTGCAGGTCTGTCGACTTGTGCATCACTACAGGCTGTACCACATAATTAGACCAGAATCAGTGTTCCACTCTGGTGTTCAGTGAGCCCTCTGAGCCAATGCAAACTGCGCCCCTACATGAAACGAGTTATATGTAAGTAGTAACGCTACAGTGCTGCATGTGCAAGCGATCACATGATCCCTTCCAGGCTTACACCTGACAGAGATAATTACATTTTTACAGGCCTATTCTTATGTGCTAAGAATAGAAACGGGGTAAGAAACTTTATATCATTTCAGTCTTCGATTGATTGAATTATGGAGGATTTAAAAGTAAAAACAAATTTTAAAAAAAAAGAAATAAAGTGACATATAACAAACATTGTTAAATGCACTTTCTTTTTATGTATGTATTAACTGTGTCATAATTAAAAATACATGTTAAATGACAATTATTTAGCTTTTTGTACTTAAACATAGTGAAGAGGTGTTGCATTTCAGTGTTGTCCAGCAGAGAGCATCACAGATCTGCCAAATGCAAACTACTGTCATTACTTTTCATGAGGAGTCACATCATGGATATCAAAATAAATAAAAAAAATCCATTGTCCAATCACAGCTTGGAGGCAAAGCTTATAAATGCTTACAAAACTGATAGCAACCATGACAGACATCCTTTCACATTAAATCAGTGACATGTGTGTGACTTCTATTGACTTAACATTTAATAACTTTTTTTGATTGATTGGCAGCAGCTATAAGAAGCTAAATAATTATTTTAACATGTTTTTATGTGCTCACTTAAGACACAGTTAGCAGATACATAAAAGAAAATACATATAGCATATGGTATTTCATTTTATTTCTTTGTTTGACTTGTTTTATCTAGGCATTTTAAATTCTTTACATTGATTGTCATATCACTAGAAAACCGCAAAGAGGCTGCGTAAAGTCAAAGCACCTCAAACAGCAGCCCATCTCCTGACATGATGACCAGGGCGTCCCACTGTGACAGGTCCGCCTTCTTCACCAGCTCCCGTGCGTGGTTCTGGTGTTCTGTAGGAAAGACGAGACGAGAGAGAGAGAATAAGAGAGACGAGATGGAAAATGTGGCAAAGTGTAGGACATACTGGCAAAATAAAAAAAAAACAAGGGAGAGAGCAGAGAAAGAGACATGCTGCCTTCATTGCCAGGCTGTGGGGCAGGATCAGTGAGATTAGGCAGAAAAGAGATTCAATATCCCCACATCACATTAGCCCGTCCAGTGGCTACTCAACAGCTCCAAGGCAGCTTAGCTGCCTTGCAAACATCTGTGACTGACAAATATCTGCATGTGTGTACTGTATGTGCATTCGCTGGATGCATGTGAGTGTTCTGTGTGTGTGTGTGTGTGTGTGAGAGTGTGTGAGTGTTGGTTAATGCGGCTGGCAGAGGATTGAGCTATTTGTTCAGCCTAGTTTTATTGGCAGCATCCTTGAGTGGGTCCCTCTGCAGGGGGTCTCTGTGGGCTCATCCCGCCAGCATTAAAGTCTACAGTCCTACCAGCCGAGACTCCCCAGTGTAGTGCTGAGTGTGTGTATGTGTGTAAGAGACAGGAAGAGAGAGGAAGGCAGACAGCAGAGAAGTTAGCGAGTATTGATGCACAACCATCATGAAGGAAATATTTTACCGCTTGGGCTTAAAGTATTGATCGAGGAACAGAAGTGAAATAAAAAGCAACTATCCTCTCCTCTCCTTTCACTTTGCTCAACCTCTACCTGTCCCCCCACCCCACCCTTGCTACACTCTCCTGGGCCTCCCCATGTGGTTGCTGTTTATTTTCTGTGTGCTGTGGAGGCTGGAGGCGGTGATGCAGTGCTGTGTTGACAGACAGAGGCAGAGGGAGTAGCTGCACTGCACAGCTGACTCAGCACTTCAAACCTGCCGGGGCTCCGGCTGATGCTTCACTTCCCAGCTACTTCCTTATTTAAGGGGTCACTGCCAAACACACAATGTAAACCTGAAGAATGTAAGCCAAGTGTCCATTCCTCTTTCAGCCGGACAGATTAGGGTTGATAATTATACTGTTAAGGCGATGCACAAACACACACTTAAAATCTTGGTTGTTTCACTTTAAAAGCAGCATTTTCCTCCTCATGTAACACTCTCCTGCCTTCTTCTGAGGTTAACCGGGGTAAAGATAAAGCTTGGTGCACTGGATGCTTCATACAGTATGTAAAAGGTACATGCTGACACAAGAGGCGCCTCCATTGGAACTTGTCCTTCCTCGGGCCAAGGCTGTGTGATACATTCATCAAGGAGCTGCGTGCTGGGTAAATGCGTTGTGCCAGTTAATCCACTCATAGTCACTTCTAACTGGATACCGTATCCGACCACCAAAGGCCCTCAGCGACCCATATTCTCCCTCCCTCCTCCCTGTCCTGCTCCGTTCCTCCTCGGCCTGGGTCGACGTCGGTAATTACTCTGTCTTTTTTCATCACCATCCAGCTGCTGATCTTCCCTTAAGCCCCAGCGGTCCGCACAAAGAGGCTCCGCTCGCATCAGCACGCTTTCTCAAATAAACAAACAAACAGTTTCTCCCTCCTTTTCCTCTGTCCCTTGCTGCCATGTTCAAATTAAGACTGCACCATGCAAAGTAAACGCCATATATCAACATCACGCACAAACGACGCAGACTTCTCTGGGGCCTCAGCTTATCTGAGATGGACCGATGATAAGTGGAAAAGTGTGTTGTGGCCTCACGAGTCCACATTTTAGATTTTTGGTTTTTGGAAATCATTGACGTCATGACCTCCAGGCTAAAAATGAAGCGGACCTGTGGTGGTCCGGGGGTGTTTTAGTGTCCATGGCATCATGGGTATCTGTCACATCTATGAGGGACACATCAATGCTGAAAGGTACAGGTTTTTGGAGCAACATACGCTGCCTTCAAGACGTCTTTTTCAGGAACGCCCCCTGCTTATTTCAGCGAGACAATGCCAAGGCACATTCTGCACATGGCTTTGTAGTAAAAGAGAGAGGGTACTAGACTGGCCTTCCTGCAGTCCAGATCTGTGCAATTACTCTGTCTTTTTCATTCCATCCAGCTGCTGAGCTTTCTTTAAGCCCCAGGAGTCGGCACAAAGAGGCTGCATGCACGTCGGCACACTTTCTCAAATAAACAAACACAGTTTCTCCCTCATTTCCCTCTGTTCCTTTGCTGTCATATTCAAATGCAGATTAAGACTACCACGCAAAGTGAAAGCCATATATCCATAACATGCAGAAATGCTGCGGACGGAACTCATCTGAGATGGACTGATAGAAATTGGTGCTGTGTGCTGTGGCCTGATGAGCCCTAAAAGAGTACGGGTACTATAGCCTCCCTGCAGTCCAGACCTGTGTAATTACTCTTAATTACTTGTGCAATTATTTTTTTTTTTCATCACCATCCAGCTGCTGATCTTTCTTTAAGCCCCAGGAGTCCACACAAGGCTGCATGTGCATCCGCACTCTTTCTCAAATCAACAAACAGTTTCTCCCTCCTTTTCCTCTGTTCCTTTGCTGTCTTATTCTGTCTCACTTTGAGCTGTGTCAGACATTCAGCTGACGCACGGCAACGCTGATGCTGGAAGAGACAGTTAATTCTTACCTGTCAAACAGGGCCGGTCGCTGGACTGGAGAGTGAGTGAAAGTTAAAGCTCAAAGGCTAAATGATGCATCGTGCATCTTTTCCCTTTTGGCATTAAAGCCTTTCCCTGTTTCCCAGCAGCTTGTTGGCATTCAGAGAGGGGTCACTGGGAGTTCAGATCCTCTGATGACAGTAACCAACACATGACACTGTTTAAGGTCACAAAAAGCCACCAGCATCTCATACAGAATGTGGAGCAGCTGGGGAGACTGAAACGAGAATTTAATGAGTATCAGTGTACATGTGCTCCAGTGCCTGCAGATGTGCATGTGTGTGTGGGCACGTGCGGCTTGTGAATGTGTGATTATGACACAAATAATGCATCACAACGGCAGAGAGCACAATTACTGCAGTTTCTTCTGTGAAGGTTTAATCCCTTCAAACCTATTTCGTGTCAGGGTGACCTTGCATCGACAACAAGGGTCTGCGTGTGTGTATGAACGTTACTAACCTGTGATGACGAGTGTGTAGGGAACAGCGGCCTCAGTGAGCATGCCCTGTACGTGGCCAGTAAAGAGCTGGAGAGCCTGGCCCCGACCACTGTGAGGGTTCACCAGTATCATGACTCTGCAAGGCCGACGCACTTCTGTGTACACCGCACCTGAGGCACACAGAGAGAGGAGGATGTGAGCAGAGGCAATGATAGGGCTGAAGCAAGAGGACAATATATATGTATATATAACATTTATCAAGTATCAGACTCATGACACAGGTCTGCATTCCAAATAAACCAGCACAAAAATGACAGTTATCAACATAAACCACCATGTCCTGAACAAACACAATATAAACGTGTGACAAATGCATTACAAACACTGACAAACAGGAACATTTGCATTTTGGATAGTAAACTTAAACCCTCTACAATGCATCATGGGAAATTATGAAAAGTTATCAGCCGAACATGTGACTGTCACAAGCCAGAATCCTAACAGCGCCCCACAATGGTTGAAGGACGCCATTACGCAACTTACATTACACAAACTACACAAGCTTTCCAGGGTAAAGTTCAGTTTCAGCATCTTGTAAATCTTACTACTACTACTCCCAATATTAATTATATTAATAATAAATAATCATAAACATCCCCTGCCCACCTCCCCAGACTCAAAGTTCAGGCTGTTTTAAGGCTTGGTATCAATACTCAATACCTTTTAAGATATTGATTAAAATAAGCCAGTACCAAGTTATATTAAAACTTCCAGTCACATTAATATCTGCATTCGATCCTTTTTGTGCCCACATCTACACAAAAAAAAGACTAATTATATGTTTTTGCTCAGAACCCATCACGGCAAGCATTCTCCATAAAGAAGTACCTTCAAAAAAAAGTTATTGAATGAAGCACTCTATTGGTATCAATATCACTTTAAGGGTACTGGTATTGGTACTGGTATCATAATTTTTCAAAATGATATTCAGCCCGCGGCAGTTTGCCTGCAGGCTGCAGGGAAACTAAACCTACATAAGTGCAAGACAAGCGCAGCATTGCACTGTAAGTTGATCAGCTGTTTATAACTGTCAGTTGTCTGTCAATGTAAAGCTACGTCTATTCCGATCTGCAGTTGGGGTTCAGTGACTGCCTGCCAGATACCATTAACATATTGCTCAGTTTAACAGTTAAATGTCTACTCCTTCAAAGGGAGGAGTAAAAGCAATAAAAGGAGGATGATTCTGCACGTATTTTAAGTAATAAATGTGAAACAGACAAAAGAAAAAAGCCAGTATTTCAACTTAGCATGTTTCCTTGATCTCTTTAAAACATATGGTCATTTTTGTTTAATTAATTTGTTTAATTAATAATATTTGTGTAGGTTGTTTTCGTACCTTCCCAAACTGACATATGAAGGCTGCTGGCAGAGGGTGTGGGAGATGGGGTCGGAATTGGATGAGTCAGGGGTGTGTTTATACATGTCTTGTGTTAAAATGCAAAATGGCATTAAATATACTGGATACTGGATAAAAAAAAGAGAGCAAGAAGAGGTCTTGTTATGCATGATCAAATATTCCAAAGACTGTATAAGGCCAGGCTCGTCCCTCGAGGGAAGAAAAGAGCATGAGACAGTGAGACAGTAAAGTCACAGCCTGTGACAGCATACAGATAGACGATGCTGAATGTTAATGTGACACGCTGCTTTCTTCAAGGAAAGAGGGCTAACATGCTTCTCTGTCAGGATCATGCTGATAATTAATAGCAATTCTGTGACATTTAATTAATCCCCATGAGGAAATCCTCCTGTATGTCACTCAGGGGAAGGCAGAGTAATGGAGTGACTAAACTTCATTACCTCAGGCACTCAGCATCTTGCTTAAGGGCACTTTTGCAGATCGAATGCTCTATTACCCAATTGCCTTTAAGAGGATTATTTTTTTATATGACTCTC
>JAJHUR010096469.1:0-12864 GCA_027495735.1 Lutjanus campechanus
TACATCCTGTTATGATGGTGAATAGTGCATATATCCCCTCGTCACTATAAGAATCCTGATAGCTTCAGTGCCATGAATTGAAATTGGACCAGCACTCCCTTGGTGGCAACACATGGCACATTATGGAGTGCGCTGTGCAACAATGTTAGTGAAAATCCTTTTTAGAGTATGACATCATTTAAATGTGCATTAATTCGTTTTTTGACCATCTATAACAGCTGTGTACCGCATTACCTGGTGTCAAGCTGGTCCCTGTTATTCTCAGAAACTGTGCTTGGTCCTTGTTCGGCCGGGTTTACTGAGCGGCTACTGAGCCCATTCAGTTTCCCACAGTGTACACATAATCACTCCCCCCGGTGCTCCGATCTGCAGGCCTGGCCAGACTCCAGTCTTATTAGGGCCTCTAGCTGCACAGCTAACTGAGCTAACAGCAGCTAGGAGGCAAGCTACAGCCAAAGCTAGTTACAACAGAGAGTAGAGTGAGCAGCAGTTAGGGGTTCCTCTGGTGATACGCTGCCCCCTCTTTGTTTGGAGTTAACTTTGACAGGTGGCCATATTTTACATGCTGCTCCTACAACCTCCAGCGTCCAATGTCCAGGGTTTCTTTTTGCAGACAAATTCAGTTCAGTCCATTACAGATGATCAATGACACTCACATATTTGTATGAAAATACCTGCTTATTAGCAAACTGTGACATATGTACACATTTTACACTTCTAGCTTTTTTTGGTCTCCACTTCCTGAGGGAAATAGGATATGTGTCTCTTTAGCTGCTAAATGCTTCACTATTCTTACCAGCTATATTGGGAATTTTGTGTGCCATTTGATTCCAGACAGGTAGAGTACAGTGACTTTAAAAGCCTTTTTACTGAAAACAGGTGCCTGCTCTTTTCCTTTTTTTTCTTCTGTTCACACTGCCGACTTTCTGTCTGTCAGCAGAAACCTCTTTAGTCTCGGTTTGTTGGACTGCGCGTGGACATTGACAAGTGAAGAGTCAATGGACGTCTGCTCCAGACCATCACTTGCAGCTTGTTACTGCATAAACGCTGACAACTCCCTGTAGTACCTCTGATGGCCAGCTTGACACAGCATGACTTGATTGATGCCAAATGTCTATCTTTAGCTGATCTAATGGCTCAGTTGTTTTAATCATGAATAACGAGCAGCTTTTTAATTCACTCGAGATAAAAGTGTCTGCCATTTGTTTTCAGTGGAAGCTGTCACTTGACAGATGCCAGCCAATGTTAGCATGTCTGCCAATTAAAAAGAATTAGCTCAGTTTTGTGGGTTTGTGCATTCATGCACTTGCTAGGGTGCTACAATCACAGTTCTGTGAATATAGGATGTTTTTTTTCTCTCTTACTCCTGCCATGTGGAAGCTTTATTTATGTAGCACATTTTATTCCAACAAAAATACACGTATGGGAAGGGACAAGGCTATCGAGGTCTATGCTATTGTCCTCATCCAAGTAACACTCCTAATCCCTGGAGTATTGAGAGCTGAGGACTGAGACTCGATGGACAGAGACAGCACAATTTTAGCTATGAGAATGTGTAGACTTGCCCCTGTAATGCCATTTGTATCATTCTTGAAACACAAGTTTCTGAGACCTCTATCAATACTTTCCTGAAAAACCTGTTGTATGTAATCTGACAAATGCCCTCTGGTGGAATATCAGTACACTGCAGGCAGCCTGTGAGTGCAAAATCCGACATGGCTACTTTCACGTACGAGCTTGTACGTTTTTGACAGGAATATAGTTGCAAATTTTGATAAAGATATGACTAACTGTTGCTACTAATATTCAATATATATATTCACTTTATTGAAACAACCTGTTTCAAAATTACTTCATATTTTGAGCCTTATTTTATAGCTAAATTATGTTGAAAATGTGTGTATCAAATATGATCCAGCAGGTATATAAGATAATTTAATTCATTATTTTCTTTAATTTCATGATGTAGTCTGTATTATGACCACTATAATCACAAATACAATAAATTTCTTTCATCTTAAGATAAATATAGAGTAGAAATTTCATTTTTTGTTTGTGCTGTCATTAAAAACATTTGGGTGATGCAAACAGTCATTAGTGAATACTTGCTAATAATTGTCTTTTTAATTGATTTTCACTGAAACAAGACCTTGGCTATCATCTGTATCACCAAGTCAGATTATGTTGACCAAGCTGTTTTTGCCAACCCTCCTGATACCAAAAGGTGACAAGAAAAGCGAAGAGTTGTAGAAAGAACTGTATAGTCAGGCCTAAAAAAATAAATAAATAAAATAAGTGCAAATCTTAAATTGAGAAAAATAATTTTACCTTTGGCATCAACTACCAGACAAGCAAGAGCACTGAGGTGTCAGTGTCATCTTCTGTTCAGGCTGTTATCTGGACAATCAGATGATGATTTTGAAAAATAAACCATGTTAGTCCAGTGCTCCTCTTAAGCAGAATGAAAAGGAAAAAATGAAAATATTGTGATGGAAGACAGTGGAAAATCTGTATTTCTGTTTTAAGTACGGCTTCAAACTGAGAATACACCAAGGATGCACTTATTATCATTTAATCTTGCCTGAAACAGGGCCTTGCTCTCCAAATTTATTTTTAGTGTTAACTTTCAAAGAATCCCACTTGGGGAAAACACATTTTCTGAGTGAATAAAAAAATCAATGTATTAAAAAGTTTATTCATACAAACTGAGCCCCCTGCTGTTTATTTGTTTTGTCAGACACCAGGGACTGATGTGGAGCATGTGTGTACAAAGACTCTCTGAAATGAATGGCCCACGCACAAAATATTACATATGCATACCTGCATGTAATATGTAGCCTGTATCAGTAGCTAAAGTCATGCATATTAATGACAGAAACATCAAATGTAGTGAGAAGATGTAGCTTCTAAAACAACAGCTGGGATGAAAAAAAAAGGAAAATGTTTATTGAAGCTTGTGATGATTGCAAACTAATAAAAGTGCACCAAGAGCAAAAAACTCATGTAATAAACATGGTATACTGTTATTTGCTATCAAGAGTCAAGAGCAAGACGTGTTTTTATGATGTTTTGGATGATTTTTTTAAATACTATTTTTCTAAATCCAGTCCACTTACCAATTAAATGTTTAAATTTTAATTATTGTTAAAAAAAAAATTAACAATAGATCAAATGGCTGTCATATGAAAGAGCATGCTAGTGGTGATAAATGCACAAAGGATTTTCAGACTATTCGGCAGCTCCCATGTGTTTTAGCTTTGAAGATTCATTAATAGCATTGACCTTTAAATTCTAAATCAACATTTAAATGCATTTTTGCATCTTTCATTATTCTGTGTAAATCTGATATTTCACAGTTGGGGTTGAAATTAATCCATATTTGTTTCAAAAACATTTCAACTACTGTCAAAAACTGTTTGCTCTCCTGCTTTCTGCACATGATGGGAGGCATGCACCTATAAGGCTGAAGACAGCTGATGCTGACAGACTCAAGAAGCCCATCAAGAAAGCTGGTTCTGTCCTGGAGTGGAACTGGAGTCTTCATGGAGGTGTCGGATTGGAGGATGCCAAAGAAACTGGAGACACCAGACTGGAATTCTATCAGAACACCTTCAGACCGCCCATGAGAACCACAGAATGCCACAGGAAGTCATTTCTACATACATCTCTTTGAAGGGTAAAATTAACTAACTAAAATAATACTTTAGTATTTAAGTTAATAGAGAGTCTTTCATGTGTTACATCACAGTTCAGCTGAACCTTTCAAGTTGTGAATTAAATGAATGTCACCCATTTCTGTTACTAACACCCAACATCTGCCAACAAGCAGGCTTAGCTTGTTGCAAGTTGATGAAGGTCATGCCTCGGTGGTAGTTGGTGGTCACACAACATTGACTCTCATGACATTCATGTTTTCTCTGCAACAGATAAAAAATGTATTCTGCCTAAGACCAAACTGGAGAAGAGATAAAATAAACTGAAAATAGAGATGTGGTCTGCTCTAGTCTGCTGCAAGGGTCTTTTAGAGGCAAAGTATGTTTCTTAAAGCTGCAGGGGAAAAAAAGCACGTTCATTATTCACAGAAAAATAGGTTTTGTGTGAAGCACCTGAATACTGGTGTCTATGGGTCATTTGTGATCTTTATACCAGAGAGAGGCTGAATGGAGCTATTTTACCAAGCCGAATACAGAATACAGAATTTGTCAGCCCGCTTTGAGTCAGAGAAGAAAGGATATCTCAAGTGAACACAGTGTGGATCGAACCGTGAATGAGCGTGGAATCAAGGTAAGTGAAAATATCTAGGCTAAGAGGCTATGGATTTTAGCTAATATAGTGAGATGTTTTAACTTCAGAGACAAATGTGAGCTTTCTAATAACTGCAGCATGAATGAAACGTTAATGAACATGGTTCCATTAGGATGCATAGGGCTCTGATTTTGACAACTACATCTATACTTTTGATTTTGGAGGAAAGAAGGATGGCTGGCATATTCAGGAGGCTTGGCGTAAACCTTTGGTGTCCCAAAAATACATAATAGTCTGCACCCTTAGAAATTAAGGTGTTAAGTAGACCACGTCCCCATAGGACCAGCCATTTTGGTTCCTGGTAGAACCTTTTATGTGGGTTTCCTTCCAGAGATCTATCCAGACCCAAATGTAAAAGGTTATTCCTAGAACCATCTGTGAAAGATTTCACTGAGAACGCCTATGAGAGGTTCTGAGTGAGACCCTTTTTATGGTGTAATTGTTCCACCAGAAGCCTCTCTGTGGCTTCCATCCAGAATCCTTTCACCTTCTAAGGACACTAACAGGAACTCAATTTCTACTCATAATGGAACCCCTAGTCTTACAAAGAACCCTTGACTAACCCTTTCTTGAAAAAAGGGTTCTTCAGAAGCAAATGGTTCTGGGTAGAACCTCAGCCCTTCAGGTTCTAGTAGAGGTGGAACCCTTATTACCGAGAGTGCACACTAACCCAGATTTGAACATGTCAAATCTAGAAGTGTATTAAGTGGAACAAAATTAACATAATCTATATCTGATGACATGTACATGTCACAGATCGTATCAATCAACACTTCTTCCTCCTCCTGTAAGTGAAATTTTCCGACTTATCTGTGTCTGAAATGTGGGAAGAATGATGATGTGTCGACATGCCCTCTGAAGAGTATAGGTGTGACTCATACTGTAGATTGATGGACATATTGTGAATCAAAGATAACATTGACATCTCAGTTTGATTTTTGCGCCGACATACTGAGGTTAGGTTGATTTTGAACCCACGAAATATGTGACAAGTACCATACATCATTAGCGTGACATGGCACGTGGCATGTTCTTATGAGGCACCAAAGAAAGACAGAGGGAATAACAGATGTTGTAGATGCTGTCATTATTTCATAGGAGTAGAAGTTACAGTGATACTTTGTATTAGTGAACTGTGGAGGGACATGATTGTCTATCAGTTATGCAAGTACTTAAAATAGAATGATGATTATGTTCCACACAGTGTTTGAACATAGATGATGAAAAATATAATCCCATGATACTAGAATAACACAGTGTGGAAGAAAGTTCTTGAACTTTACTTCTGTCATCTCTTCATTCTAGTGAAACAAAAGCATTTCTGTCATTATCACCTCCATTTTGTTCACTTTGTGATATCATCATCTGTTTCTAGGCTTTAAATAGCATAATAGTAGAAATGTGTCTTCCATACATCCTGAGAGCACAACAAACACAACCTGTCAGTAGTTAAGGCAGAGCCTTTGATCACATTTCTCTCTTTCTCTCCGTATTTGAGAAAGATACAAAGAGACAGGCAGACCTCAAGAGTAATTGGCAGAAAGACAAGAAAAAACACTTTTTCCCCAAATCTGGCCTGAGCTGCTTGATGGTGCCACTAAAAGGAAAACACATACCACACCAGATCCATATATGTGCAGTCGGAAAAAAACAACAAACAAGTCTGGGAGATGCTATATTAATAAATCATTAAGTAACGATTAGTTTTGAAATATCTGTGAATCAACATAATGACCACTTTCTTCATGAGTTGTTCCTGATTTACTATGAATTAGCTGTTGAGTGGTACAAACTAGTGACAACTCATGAATTACTTAATCATTAGTTACCCTTTGTGACCCCTCAAGTAAAAGGATACATCATACATACTGAGCAGTTAGTAAGTAGTCAGTACAGCACACTAAGTAGTCACTAATTAGTCCCTCACTACTTCATGACGAGAGACTACTTAGTAACTGCTTAGTGCCACTCAGCAGCTAGTTCATAGTTCATCAGGTACGACTCATGAAGAAAGTGAAGTATGTTGTTTCATAGATATTTCTGAACTAGTCATTACTTAATGAAGTCTGTTCTCCACTAACTCATCAGAAATTATTAATTAATGATTCTTTAATTCCTGACTTGTTCTTCTACTACTCACATTTTTGTATACCTTATTGTAAAGTGTTACAGATTTTTTTGGAATCCTGGGGTTTTGAAAAGGAATGTAAGATTAGCCTCATCTTTAAATACATCAACACAACTGCATATATATTTTTGTATGGAATGAGATGAGTTGTGTACAGCTGTGTAGGCTACCCGAGGAGGACTCGGCATGCACATAAATCAACTTAGAGTTGGCCTTTAGCTCATTTTTATTGACATTAAACTTGACTTGGACTCATCCATAGTGGCATATGATCAATAGTCTTTGAGAATTGAGGCATAACCCTGCAGCAGTAGTCAGACATTTGATTTTACCACACAGCAGTGTGCTCTCATGGCAACACAAAGTTCTTCCAGTGAGAGTTGCTATTTGCTCAGTTATGAGACAGGTCAGGGTATGAGTGAGGAGATACTGCAGACTACTGCTCTTGTTCATCTGCTGATACTGTAAAAAAAACAAAAAAAAAACAAACACTGCACAATGTGGGTTCAAAAAACATCACAAAAGTCAACAAAAGATAGAGTATTTATAATGCAATTACACGTGATACACAAACACACTTACAGCTGAAAGACATTCAAGCTGGTCTAATGACTACTATGGACATATAATGTGAAAGGAGTCGCTTGTAGTGACAAACTCAGTGATATGTCACACAACTCTGCAGTTCCCCTCAAATCTATGAAGTGTTTTAGCATCTTATAGGTCATTGCTTTGGTTCTACGGTCTTTAGCTTCACTGTTTTGATTCATTTCATCGCTCCCTTCAACCTGCTTCTAACAGCCATATGGGGCTGTTTTCAGTAAGTTAAAGCTCTCTTAAGTCCACTACAGCAGGCTTTACTTTCCCTAGTGGACCAGAAATTCTAGATACATGCTTGCATTTCTTCTTCTCTGTTGGATATATTGCTAAATAAACAACTGCCTGGTAACATGTTTTTACCATATCCACTTCATGTGGTGATAATATGTGCTTCCAGTTTCATGGGCAGCGCCCAAGTCACCGAAAAAAAAAAAAATCTATTATTGCATGTGTGACGAACCCTCCTCCTTGCACCAACTCTCCTTGTTGTGGTTGTTGCTGCTGCTTTCCTCTCTCTCTCTCTCTGCAGGAGGGTCATTAGTGGGATGGGCCACACCTGGGCCCGGTGTGTCCTCCCCTTTGAAATAGCTGCCTCAGCCTGCAGTCTCCCTCTTCTCCTGCTGTCACCTGGACAGACAACACCTCAGCAGCATGAGATCATCCTGAAGTCCTTTTTGTTTCTTTCACACATACACATCCACACACACCCATACATGCACTACACCACTGAACCACCGATGCTCAAACGTTCTACTGATTTGCTTGTGTTTTTTTGTTAAATAAATTAAGTTGTTTAGCCCGCCACCTCGTGTCTGTCTCCCTTTATGTTGCAGCCGGTGAGCCAGGCTTTAACACATGTTTAAGCTTAATTTTATATTGATTGTAAGGGTGATGTATTGATATCTTATCAATATCATGAAATGATATTAGATAACATCTTAGATTTTGGAAATCATTATATCAAAATACAGCCATAAACCCTTGTTTTAAAGGCTGAATTTAAGAAAAGGTGTCATTTTCTGAACTTACCAGACTGTTCTACCTGTTCAATAAATGGCCTTTACTTACTTAGTCATTATATCCACATTACTCGTGATTATTTATCAAAAATCACATTGTGTTAATATTTTGTGAAAACACAATAGTCATCCCTTCATTATCGCAATGTTAACAAATATTGAAAATTTCGTGATACTTTGATTTTGCCCATACTGCCCCACCCTATTGTAATATACATTAACATACAGAAACTTCAAGATCAAATATATCCCATGTTAGAAGGTTTTATGGCCTCGCCTCACTTTAGGCTTTGCACATCATTGGTGATTTCATACAAAATTTTGAAAACAGTTTTAATTTGGGTGCGATAAGTGACCTCATAATCATAAAATCCACAATATCTCACTTTTGCAGAACTCTTCTCATAATAATAAAGGTAATATGACAATCATGTGCCTGGATTTACTGTAAACGAGACACACATGAACTGAACATATATTCAATCCTGTCGTGGCCCGAGGAAGAAACTTAGGACACTGAGAACTGACATTTATTTACAAGAGCGTCTGTCATTCTGAATACATTAATGCAGTCTCCTGACAACAACACTTCAGACTTAACAGACATCTCCTTTGTCCCGGCATTCACTGACTGTCATTTGAACAATGTTGTTTGCAAACACTAATTACATCCACATACTGATTCACATCGCACTGTGGAGGGCCTGTGCGTGGGACTTGAATACGCAGAGATGCAAATTTTCTACTGTTTAGACACTGACAGCCACAAACAGCCTGGAGGCATAACTACTGACCTTTTCTTCGAAGAACTTTATTTTTCATGCTTCTGGGATTTGGATGGGAGGGCTTTTGAAGAACTTTCTCTGTTTATTTCAGTATGTCTGGTTTTCTCACCCTTATATTGTATTGATTTGCATGGAAAAAGTTATTAAAAGTTTATCTTTGTTCCATCTACAGCTGGGTTGAAGGGAGGAGTAAAATGGCAGAGATCAGATTCCCTGACTTGTTCAGGAAGGGATACTTTACATCACATGAAAGTCAGTTGCATAAACCATCCAAGGTTCAAATTTAAGCTTCTCCTTTAAGCAAAACAATTCCCTAAGTGGTTCACTTAGGAGCATTGCATACAGCCTCTTGCTTGTCTCCTTGTCTAAGTGATTTTTTTTATGGCTTTCATGGTAGTTATTGCCATAATACAGCACATGTGCACTCTCATGTGTAAGCTAGCTACCACAAAATACACAACAAAGAGAAAACAGAAAGAAAAAGATATTGTTCCTCTCGAAGGAGATGGAAATGGAAAACACAAGCACATAATGTAAAATAAATTTAATCCAGCCATAACAAATATGCACAAGCAGAACATGTGGCAAGAAGTAAGCTGACAAAATGGACAAAATCAAAACAAGAAATCTTGGAGTGAAACAACCACAGATGAACTAATGAAAATAAATAAATGAAAACATTCTTGTGACAGCAAAAAAGAAGATAGTCAAACATTGGCTGGAGTCAACGAAAACCTAAATAAAATAAATAAAATATATGAGACAGAGTTACGTTAATGTTTGGGTATAGCTAGCAGCAAACTTGCTTGTACTAATATCACATCTGTACTCTTTAACAAATGTGTCTCGCTATCCCCTCCTCCTCTTCAATCACCATAAATTTAGCCATAAATTCTTATGCTCCACAAATTATTTCACTTTTGAGGGGCTGTTAAAATTTAAGGAAGGAAAAATGGCAAGGAAGGACCTTGTAGCAACACATAAGAGAGTACTTACATAGCTAAGGGCAAACAGTAAGCTGGGTTGCGCCAACAAAGATTCATTTTTAAATTAGTAAATCTCGGTTTAACTTTAAACTTCACTTACATTTATAATTTAAACCTAGATGACATTTATTTCTGTTGCACCAAAACTTTAAACTCCAATTTAAGCTTTGATCCAGTACTAACTTTACTTAGACTCGAGGAGGTTTAACTTTTAGCTGCTTTTTTGAGATGGATTGAGACAAATAATCCAGTTCCTCAAAGAAAGTTCAGGGA
This sequence comes from Lutjanus campechanus, assembly GCA_027495735.1. NCBI lineage: Eukaryota > Metazoa > Chordata > Actinopteri > Lutjaniformes > Lutjanidae > Lutjanus > Lutjanus campechanus. The sequence continues at coordinate 10,097 of JAJHUR010096469.1, forward strand.
TAGACTAGGCTAGACTAGATTAGACTAGACCATTTGTGTTATGATGTGTTTCTTCTTTCTTTTATTCCAGGTAACAAGTTTTTCTCAAAGGAAGAGAAATTAGAGTTTTGCTGAGCCATTAACACTATGTTAACTAGGCTGACTAACTTTTTAGCTTGCAAGCAAAAAATATAACGGTTTTCATAGTTAGCAAGCAAACAATTTAACTTTTTTTGTACTTGTTAGTTAGCTTGCAAACAATGCAACGTTTTGTTAAGGAATACAGAGCAGACGAAAGTTAATGGTCATCCCCTCTTTTGTGCTTTTATAGTACTCAAACATTTTTTTTTAAATTTCAATTTAGGAGCAAGCATTTTTAAGCAAGCATCTCCATAATGATTAAATTATTTAATTTCAGTTTGAATTGCAAAAGTTGGATTTACTAAACTGAGATCAGTTTAAAATTGTGCAACAGAGCTCTGCTTAATTTAAATCTGGATTTACTCATTTTTAAACCTTTTAACTCATGTTAAAATCTACTTTGAAGTAATCTGATTAAATGAATCTTTGTTTGTGCAACCCAGTCTCAGAGGCTGAAGTGTTTTCTCTTACAAACCTAAGGACATTCCTATGGTGAATTTATCCAACTAATTTTTTTCCCCCTAAGGTATCCTTTAAAGGAAACCTTAGCTTAAATGGTTTTATGATTCCTAACACTCTGTGTCACTTTTCCTGCTTAAACAGCAAATATTTGATAGTGATTTTATGTTCCTATTTAGTGCAAACCAGGCCCTCATGTGAGCAGTTTACTCAGAGAAGAGTGGCTGCAGATCTCAGGAAGAGGCTGCTGGCTGGAGGCCGCTTCTTTTTTTTTCCCAGGGGGCTGTGTGCATTTCATCCACTGCAGATGTACATGCATTTACACACACACACACACACACCATGTTGCAGCTCTAAAGATTGGACAGAGAACCGCTGTGCATCCTGGCAAAGAATTTCTCATCTGAACACTGAGGATACTATGTGTGTGCATGTCACATGTGCATTTGTGCCTGCAGAATTTCATTACTGGATCAATGCAGCTCTGCCCGACTAATCTGGTTAATATATCCCCCAGGAACAAAGAGGCAGCTTTTAACAATATTATGAACTATAGCCTGTGCCAAAGTATCATTACTATTTAATCATCAATGAAGACAGATTCAAGAAAGTGGATGATGACAAGGAGGCTGGATCTAATTTCCTAGTGCTTTAGTCAGCTAGTTTTGAGTCAAGAAAGGGTAAAAGGGGTCTCGGTGAGGACACTTTTTCTCCTTGGTTTTAATTGGAATAAAATGACAATGGTTCCAACCGCTAACCCTCCTAAGATTGAGCCTTCAGAGAGTGATTTTGTTTAAGCCCTATCCTCTGTCATGTTCTACTCCTCTGCACCCTGCTGACAATCTGAGAGGTAATGGATTAAATCCAACTGAGCCAAGCAATGATCCACCAGTGCCACCAACAGATAGTACAAAGAATTACACATAAATGCTGTATGGGACTACTCCAGTGCGGGGCCTTCAGTTGAATTAGATAAACTCTTGCATGGTGAAAAATAGATAGTAAAAAGACTACAAAGCGGAATCCATCCATGTTATTCATGCTTTGTTCTGACATACATATTTTGCACTCAGAATGATATTTTGAGAAGAGGGGCTGTTTGAGGTACTTATCCATAAGGAGCGTGTTACTGACAGTACATGGTGATCTGCACATCCCCAGTTTGGAGAAGCAGCAGGGGTAAAGCTAAGCAATGTACTGCTGTGGACAAGGTCAGCTGCAAGCTATATTTTAGGCACCTAAAAAAGACCCACCCACAAAAAGAATAAGAAATATTTAGAGTATTTTCGCCACTTTACTTGCCGCCAGACAGCCCTTTCTGATGAGAAACTGTTGCTATATAAGCCATGTACTACGCTCTATATCATTTTCTCCAAAGCCACCTGGGAAAAAAGTGATTTTACCTCGCAGAACACACACATTACTGGAATGCTGCTGCACTGATCAGTTAGTTCATTTATGTATGGTGTGATTTTGGTGTTTTAAAGGGTTAGTTTAGATTCACTGAAGTCACATAAGAAACAAGCTGACCGATAAGGCAGCAGAGGATTAGCAACTCCAACTTGCAAAAGAAGTCTGGTCGCTTTGAATAAAGCAATATTTGGATTATATGGCAGCAGCTTACCCTTGGAAAAAGCAGTCTGACGGGAAGATAAAATGATGAAAATATTATGAATATATTTCATATATATGCAGTGCTTAACTTCCTACGTCTTCAAACTGGGGAAGTGCTGGCTGTCATCTACTGTAGGTAATACATCGACTACTGATAAGTACCTTACATACACACATATGTATGTATGTATGTATGTAAAGAACTCTTTCATCATATAAAAATATCTGTTTCACCATTAGGACAGAATGTACTGCCCAGCACTATAGTGAATGTAGCATACCGAGACACAAAACTTGCACACTAAACTGGAAATGGAGTTTTAAAATGTTTATTAAAAAAATAGAAAAACTTACATAAAAAACAAGGTATACATCTATATGTCAGTCATTTACACACAACCCATCCTTAATTACACGTATGAGCTGGGGATTTGGTTTGTGGTAATGTGACAACCCATCAATTATCCTCTTAACAGCTTGATAAAAGCCGCACTGACAACCAGGGGATAATGCTGACAGCAGTATCATGTCGAGTTCATCAGTTTGGTATGCAGGGTGGTCAAATAATCACAGAC
>JAJHUR010096470.1:0-14756 GCA_027495735.1 Lutjanus campechanus
GTAACACCTGAGTTTACTCTACTATTACTGTCAAAACGGCTGCTGTGAAAAAGGTCTACTGAACTGGCTGCCAAGAAATCTGGTACAGACATTAATTTCCCTCTCAGGATGAATTATAATAACGCAGGTGATTCGTCTTCTAGCGCCATCATCAGGTAAAAATGTTCATTTTTAATATTAATATTAATTAATGTTAATATTTTGGTGGTAATTAGCTTAACTAAGATGGTAAATAAACATTTCACCTGCTTTCACCTGTTAGCATTGCAAGCATGTTAAGATGCTAGCATTAGCGTTTAGCTCAAAGTGCTACTCTACCCACACTGTTACCGTGGCTGTAGACTTGTTTATTGCTAGCTGATCCACTGTGATATACATTGTTTATATTAATACATGAAAGACTTGAGTCTTCACGTTGTGATATATATGTTGTAGTTGTTTTTGCGACCAAATATTTTATTTAGAAAAAAAAACACATTTTACAACCAAAAGCATGTCTCACTGATTGGACAACAGATACAATATACAAACTAAAACTAACAAATAATGACATTAAAGTAAGCAAAAGCAAATAACAACATTACAGTTGCAATGCAACGTTGTAATATGTATTAAAATAACATTTACAAAAACAGCTTGCTGTGTCTAAACTGTTTCTAAACCTAAACTGTTTCAGAACCTCAATGAAGTGAACAGAACTTGTTTTAGTGGGTTTAACCCAGGAGACACACACACACACACACACACACACACACACTGTGGGTCTGCCGTAATCTGTTATAGTGGAAGCAGATTATCTATTTGACCTTTTGTTTAAGGTGTTTATGAAACCTTATTATAGACAGGTCCTCCCTGCTCTCAATGAAAGGATTAACTTTGTTGCAAAACATTTTTCATTTTATACTTTATGTCTGTGTTTGTCTGTTGCTGAGAGTAGCTCACTATCTCATGAATTAAATTATTGTTCAGCTTCTAGCTGGCTTTTTTGCTGCAGCCCTCTCAGGGTATCATCCACCATCAGTGGATGATAATGACAGTTGTTGCTTTGGAAAACTTTGAAAAAAAGCACCTCAGGCAGCACAGACTGCATGCGGAGAAAGACGAAGAGTTGGGGTGCTGAGATAATCAGCTAGTGTCCTAACTAAATAGGGCTTATGCCAGAGGAGGCCTTGTTTAATAAGGACTTAAAGAGCTTGTACAGGTAGACCAGCATGTGTGATAGATAGACAGAAACAGTTTCCTGCAGACAACATGTAACAAAGTGAAAAATAATATGGAAGATTTAGAAGAAACTAAAAATACTCATTGGAGTATAACTGTTACTAATCAATTTATGTGTTTTTTATCATAACTTAACAAGGAAATGTTTTGGAAATACAGGTTGTTTACTACATTTGTATCCTTTACACAAACACTGCTTAAGATTCCCCTAATTTTATTATTTGTGTAATAACTATAATCATTTCAGTTGGGGCATTATTCTTTTCTGTTCTTTGGGTGTAAGTTGATCTAGATCTAAATTTGTTATATTTTTTCCAAATTCAGTGTGTTCTGTGGTTGATGTTTGCGATGGGACAATATATTGAATATTGCAATATATCAATTTTTAAAAAGTCTCAATACCGTACCAGACTGTGATTATATCTACCGTGATATTACATGGTTAATTATTTTATTTTTATTTATTTTATTTTATAATAGGGCTACTCTTGATTGTTGCATTGTTTTGTGTTACAATTGCACAGTCATAATTCAAGCATTCATTAAAGAAGGAAAGCAGATGCACTGTAAGCTAAAAGAAAAAAACTAATATTATACAAATAAACAAAGCTGTACACGTCAGATTTACCTTTTAATAGCAAACATTGTTCAAGTCATCATTTTTCTTTGTTTTTTAAGTTTTTGGTATTGTTACATCCCTACTGATTACTTTTATGTATGTTTCATTGTTAGTTTTGTTTGCCTTTGAGCTATATAAATCCAAATTATTCAATTTAAAATGTGTTTATTAATAATTAGTAATTGAAAATACGAGAAAGCAGTGAAAAGCAGCTTTTGTGTAAAATCTTGGTGCTTTACGGAATGTATTTTCCTGCAGATTTTAATCTGTTTGCACTGTTAAAAGGCCACTGAATACACTGAGGCAGAGTGCAGCCTGGATCATTTGGCCCACATATCCTTTACTAGATGATCAGCTGACAAGTTTAGCATAGGCAGATCCCTGCTAACCTTCAGCACTATCTGCTGATGACAGAAGGATTGTTTGGATTCAGCCCTCTGCCTTCTCCTCTGCCTTCTCACTCAGTCCACTCATCCCACTGACAGGGGGGATTATTTTTTACCTCAATTTGAATGTGTCCACTTCTGTTTTCCCCATTTGAGTGTAATACTGGGGTAAGATTTTATTTTTTTCCCTTGGTGGATAAATTGGGAAACTGGTAGCCGTGTGCATAGTTTTGGTTATTGTTTTTCTTTTTTACTCCCACCCTGAGAAGTTGGAGGCAGCTCGTTTCACGCAGCGCTGGACCAAGCAGGAGCTCAATCACTGAGCTGAAGAGGAACATTTGGGGAGAACAGGAGGAATAAGGAACCATGGGTGTATCAAAGGAAGATGTGGAAAACTTCCTCAAAGGGAACCCTGCGTTTGCTCAACAATACTTTGCCAAGAAGCTGGCCGCTGCCTCAATATCGAAGGTGTCAGGAATCCCAGAGAAACAGATCGACTTCAGCCAGTTACAGGAGCTCAGTATGGTAAAAAAATATTTTTATTTCACTACCTGGTTATCAAGAAAAAGGGGCAGGTAGAGGTAGGTTGTCTGAGTTACCCCAGAGAAAGCCATGTTCAGGGGTGGGCGATACCACAAAATTTGGTTTTGATCCATTACTAAGTAATACCAGGGTCAGAATCACTGATATCAATACCGATATCATTATTTTTTATTGTTAAAAGCAGCTGATGTACTTAAGGGAGCAAAATATGCCATAATTGCCAAATAATGCAAATAATTGCCAAACAGGAGTCATTTATTTTTACTATTCTGTTAATTACTCAATTACATTCATATTTAAACACAGGACAGTTTTTGAAGGTAAGTAAAGAAATGCTCATTATTTTACTGACCACTGCATGCATGCACACAACAGCAGCAGAGATGCAAATATTGCAGCACTAAAATAAATGTTCATGTGCCCAGGATGTCATCTAACATCCTTAAATCAAGACTTTGTATCAGTAGTACCGATATTTTGAGGATCGATCCACCCACCCCTGCCATCTCTAATTGATATAACCTTTGCCAAGCTTCTGTATTTATTCTCTTCTGAATCCAAAAGTCTAAATATGGGTACATTTTTCTCTCTTTTTTAAGCTTGAAGAAAGCCAAATGATGTATGACCTGATCAAAGACATGCAGGAGAACATCAACATGGAACAGGTGGTCTTCAAGATCCTGAAGAGGATCAGCGCCCTCATCCACGCAGACCGGTGCAGCTTGTTCATGTACAGGCAGAGGAACGGCATCGGAGAGCTCGCCACAAGGCTCTTCAACATCAACACAGAGGCAGAGCTGGACGACTGTGTGGTGCCACCAGACTCTGAGATCGTCTACCCACTGGACTTGGGAATAGTCGGCCACGTGGCCCTGACCAAGAAGACTGTTAATGTGAAAGATGTCACAGAGGTAAGGAGGGGGAAAAAGAACTAATGAACAGTAATCCTAAGATTAGAATGATGAAGCTCTAGCTGGATCCAGATGTTGAGCATATCTGCAGCACTGTCTGACTCAGTGTTGTTCATGATACCACCACCAGATGACGCCAGAGCCTTCAGTTTTCAATCCCACACTTACTGGCTTTAATCAAATGTCAAATGTCTTCTTAACAATTAAGACTTAATCTGTGAATGTCATGTGTGATATATGTCCCTTAAATGTATCTGATGCTATTAGACAATTGTGGGCAATTTTAAAGTTATTTTTAGATCCACCTGGTGACAAAAGACAATCACAGGATTCCTAGATCTTTTCCAAGGTCAAATCCAAGCACTTTTCAAGCATTTCCAAGCTTTTCCAGCAACTTAAAGCTGTGCTAAATTACAAACTTATACACATACTGTATATATACACAAATTATTATTTCACTTAATCACAGTAAATTAGATGTTATTGTGCCACAAACAGCCAAAATTATGTTTTGCCTTCTACATAGACAAATTAAAGGAAAACACATCAAAGGTTCATGTTTACAAATGTGTCACACTCTCTCAGACTTAATTTCATGTTATCATGTAAAAGGCGAAGTATTCAGTCGGAAAGCCAATTATGTAAGTAAAAAAATTATATAAAATTCAAATGCAAACCCTGCAATCAACAGGATGACTGGTGTGTAGCTGAGTAACATGCTGGCTGATATTCTTCTACCCAAAAGTAATCCCAGTGAAACAGATGTTCTGTATGTCAAGGCTAAAAAATACCATGTTGAGAAGTGTTGATAGTTTATATTTGAAAAAACTGAATTGTTCATATCATGTGAGACATGACAATTTCCCATAGAATTAAAAAGACAGATAAGTAGCAGCCTTCAAATGATTTCATTGGGAGTTGTTGGAATTTGTGGCTTTAAACCAAATTCTTACAATGATGTGTAAAAGTAGACTATAAAAATAACAGTAAATTTAGGAATCAACTAATCTTTTCTCATCAATTTATAGACTGACTCTTCAAACTGAGAAAATGTAAAAGGAAATCAAATTTGTTTATCAGTGACTGAAGAATTGTTATTTCAATTTAATTTCATAAGCTTATTGAACATGTTTTCTCAAGTACAACTGAATTACTATCAAGTTTATCAGACTAGAAACGTTTGTTTTGAGTCATTACAAAACAAACGGACACTAACTTTTTTATGTTTAAATAAATTATTTATTTTTACAGTGTATCATACGATCGCCGTCATAAAAAATGGGCTATTAGCAGTAAGAATGTAATTTCTGCAATAAATAACATAATTGAATAATATTCTCATGCAGCTTTAAATTGTGAGGTGGTTATCGTAACAAAGCTGTGTAAAAACATTGTATTGGGCAGCCAAGGTTTAAAGCATCGTTTTAGTAGTTTCATCAATCTAATCCTCTGTATATCAAATAAAAACTAGGCAATATTTTAGTGTATTATTTCATCAAACTGAACAGATGGAAAGTTCTGGCAATAGTCAGTGACATGTCCATACTGAATCGGTACGTTTTCATGAATAACATCCTGCTTAAAACCAACAGTATGATGGTTGTAGGCAAGTAAAAGAAGGGTTAGTGACACGCATCTATAAGTTACCAAGTGAGGGTGTAAATCCCCTTGTCAGACGTAATCCATTTATTTCCAGATCCCATCAGCTTCTGCTCTAGCCGTGGATTAGACGCCTCTGGCATTTAGTCAGCAGGAATCTAAAACAGATCAAAACTAGTTTACTTCACACTGCGTCTATACAGTGTGTGTCCACAGAATGCCTTTATATCGGGCCTTTAATGGGACAGGCATTTACATCATTCAACCAAGTATATATTGTGCCTGTATTATACTGTATAAGTACTGTAGTTTCATGACAAAAATCACAAAAAATGATGAAACAATATAGTGAAATCATTGAGCAGAAGGAAACAGCTGTTTTTTGTTTTTTAACATTATCACATTACAATATATTCAAGTAAATTGTCATCTGGGTTATTGTTACAACGTTCTTGGTTTCATTCTATATTGAATAATTTTGTTTGGGACTTCAAGGTATGGATAATGTACTACATGGATAATAAAACACACACACGTATATTTCAGCATATAAATCTGAAGGATTCTGTATTACAATTAATGTAAAAGGGCTAGGTGTAATAAGATAAGGCTTTGGCCTACACCTTTCAGTATAACTTTGATTTGATTTGATTTATTTACCTTTTTATATTTAAGTTTTAAGTTATAAAATGACCAAAATAAATAAAATAAAATATACTTTAGAGGCCTCCAACTGCTGACATGTACCTGCCACATGACATTTTGAAAAAATTAGACATTCATTAAATGTTAAGATTTGGCAAACCAGTGACCTCTAATGAATTAAAAAAAAAATTGTATTTGAGAGTTTTTTTTTAAAAGATATACACAATAATAATTATGAAAGCATTTGCATTGCAACATAAAGTCCTACCTGTGTGCATGTGTGTTTGCAAGTATACTTGACGTGTGTGAAAAACATGTATTTTCTGTCCTTTAGAGCCAGCACTTCAGCTCATTCGTTGATGAACTCACAGACTACACGACCCGGAATGTTCTGGCAACACCCATCCTCAACGGCAAAGACTTGGTGGGTGTGATCATGGCCCTAAACAAGACCACAGGACCACATTTCACCGCTGAAGATGAAGACGTGAGTCCCAACCACAAAGCAGAGCAGTGTGATCTCACGGAGGCCAAGACAAAGACCTCAAAATTAAATGATAGTTTTTTCTTTTCTTTCTTCAGAAGCTGTTTCTGCTTTTGGCTCAAAGCAAAAGACAGTCAGACTTTTATCATGACTTGTAGAGTAATGATCAAATTGCGATGATGTCTCTAAAATACATCTGACATAAGTGCATCACTACTACAGGGAGGGAATTCCCTTTGAGCCGACTGGTATATTATTCATGTCTTCACTAGACGTCAGGTATAATCCATCACGTGTAAGCACGTCATCCCACTTAGTAATAAACTAAGCTTCAGAATGGTAATAATCTGGAGGTGGTCAGGTCAGATCTGGACTTAAATCCACGCAGGTTAATGACTTTATTAACAGCATGTAACTCTAACACAGTGTATGAAATAAAAATTCAGTCACTCTTTCTAAGACAGACATGTAATTATATATGACTGCATTATAAACGTGCTTATAATGCGTTATAATCTGCTTATGACATGGTATCATTGAGTTATAAGCACTCATGATTATTCATAATAATGTGACTGTAATCATTACACATTATAAAGCATTTTATAACAACTTACAAGGCAGAGTTTAATCATTTCTGACCACTCACTGACTTGTTTGTTTAGTGTTTTTAGTTGTTTTTTTTTTTTGTGTGTGTGTGGAAGGATCATAACATAATATACTAAACTATCCCTACCCCTTTACCCCCTTTTCAATGGTTAAATGAAAAGATTAATATCAGGACTACATTTACAAAAATAATGTTAATTTATGATATGTAATTTCTAAATGTGTAGCCTAAGTTGGGTTAACAGTTCTCCCTCAGTGAGGAACATCAGAAGCAGAGGTTAGGGTTATTTCATTGGGGAATTCCATTACTTCAGTTATAGCACCCAATGATTAATTTATATCTACATTATAATGCATTATAAAAAATTACAATTCATTACAACTATAAGAATTATAATACACTGATCCTTGCCAAAAAATGTCAGTGTGTGATCAGCAGTTATTGGTCATTGTAAATGCTTTTTTAATATGTGACTATTATTGTTAAAGCATTATGAATATGAGTGAGTGCTAATAACTAATTAGACTATAAGCAGTATGTTTATAATGCACACGGGCACCATTGAAAGTGTTTACAAAAATTTTATACTGTAAACCATTCCCTATAGTATTGCTTAGCATAATTGTGAATAAAAAAATGTTTTAAAAATCATTTAATGTCTTTCTACGTTGTAGTTGTATTTGCCAGGGTTGGTATCTGCCTGAACATAATCACTACCTCTAAATTAACACATTTAACATATTCAAACAAGGCTGGAATGATTGTCTTGACAAAATGCACTTTGTTTTTGAACACTTTAATTAATTTAAGATTGATTTTCTCTTGATTATATAAAAAATATTTTAGATGCTTATATGGACGGATAATGGAAGAAACCAAAGGAAGAGAAAAAGCAGGGTGGTATAGACCTTTTTCACAACAGCCATATTGATATGAAATAGTACTATAAACACAGGTGTTAGAAATGATACTAATTGAGGTTCCGTTCCTTTCTGTTGTCTCACTGGAAAGGCTCTGCTACACGAAAACAGCAGCCTGCCTCTGTTTGACCTGAATGGAACTGAACCGTAATTAGTATCATTGGTGGCAACTGTGTTTAGCTTATTATTTCATGTGAAAAAAAGGTCTGTTACAACATGGTTTAGTGTAAATATGAGGAAGCTCCCTGGTTTGTCCTCTTTTCAGGCACTTTGGTGTCGTTATAATGATATTATTCTGAAGTAAGCTTTGAGTCATGGAGCTGTTTTGCATTCTGCCTTGTGAATGCTTTATCTGTGTTTAGCCGGTCAGTTAGTCTGTTATGTCATCCTGTATCCTCACACATTATGATAACTAATCAGAAGTTGTGTTCTTGCGCTGTGTAATTTTAGTCTCTTTTCGTTTGTCCATTCAGCTTTTTTTAAAGTATCTGAAAATTGCCACGCTGAACTTGAAGATCTACCACCTGAGTTACCTCCACAGCTGTGAGACTCGTAAAGGACAGGTGAAGGACATGTTTTGACAGAAATCACTGGCTTTTCATTCTACTTATTTGACATAAGGAAAGAATGACTGCATTCACCCTGAATGCTTGACATGACTGCTGTATGTGTGTTCTGTCTCCCAGCTGCTGCTGTGGTCGGCCAACAAGGTGTTTGAAGAGCTGACGGACATCGAGCGACAGTTTCACAAAGCCTTGTACACAGTCCGAGCCTACCTCAACTGTGACCGCTACTCTGTCGGTTTACTAGACATGACGAAGGAGAAGGTACTGTGTCTCTCTCTGTATGTCTGTAATATGTTTGTGTCCATGCATTTGTCACCATGAAGTGCTGACTTTTTGTGTTTTTCTTTTTCTAGGAGTTCTTTGATATCTGGCCAGTGTTGATGGGAGAGCAGCCACCTTACTCTGGCCCTGTCACTCCAGACGGCAGGGTACATTCTTTTATTTTATCTAACATTATTATCAAGACTCTAAATGATAGTGAAGATCTACGAACTTGATTGTATAACTGTTTTAAATCTAATCTCTTTGTTTTATTTTTACTCCAGGAGGTAATCTTCTACAAAGTGATTGACTATATATTGCATGGAAAAGAAGACATCAAAGTAATACCGTAAGTATATCTTTTTCATTTGATAATCAGAATTTTTAGTCAAACTTTTCCCAATCTGGGAAATGGGAATGTTTTCTTTGTTTTAAGGACTATAAGAAAACTTAAAAATAAATAAATACAGTAGGCCTATGTCTGAGCATTTTATTCATTTCTGTGAAGAAAACAAAATGAAATTGTATTGTTATTAAACATAATAATAATGTTGTTATTAAAGTTTAGATTATTATTTAAAATAAAAACTTAAAAAACAGCCAGGTATCATGAGATAAAAACACTTTTTTTTAAGACTATCCACTCAAATAGCTTATTTTGAGGTAATTTTGTAATGATTCCAAAAAAGCTAGATATCAATTCAGTTGTTCCAGAGAAAACCTGCTCACTAAATACATTAACTCATCATTTCAAATCAAAAGACTTCAGGTTAGAAGAGCTCATGTTTAAAAGTTCTGAAGTCTCCTGAAAATAAATACTACAAATGTTACCTTTAATAAAACTTAACATTTCAGAGGACTAGTAGCCCAATCTGTGTTCATATCTGCTAACTTGTCGATTTGTCCATCTATCACACAGCAATCCGACTCCAGATCACTGGGCTTTGGTTAGCGGCCTGCCTACATATGTTGCTGAGACTGGTTTGGTGAGTTTCTTACATTACAAGCTTTTGAATCATTTCGGTCTTAATGAATGTATTTGCACGTCTTCCTCCTCGATTAATCTGTTTTATTCCTATTCCTCAGATTTGTAACATAATGAATGCAGCTAACGATGAGACGTTCGAGTTCCAGGTAAGAAAGCAGATGAAAGAAAAAAAAAAAAAGATTTGACATAAACCAGCTCAGGGATATTAAAGACAGAAATGTTCATATAGTATCACATAATTTTGTTTGTTTGTTCCAATGTTGCAGACTGAGCCACTCGACAGCAGTGGCTGGACCATAAAAAATGTTCTCTCGCTGCCAATCGTCAACAAAAAAGAAGAGATAGTCGGTGTGGCCACTTTTTACAACAGAAAAGATGGAAAGCCTTTTGACGATCATGATGAGCAGCTGATGGAGGTATTGATCATTCCTGCTTAACAATGAATTCTGTCTCTGTTAACTCTAATTCATCCATGACACAAGATTTTAGTGTAGAGTCCAGACAAATGTCCAGGACTGTCAAAATGACATGAAAACTTTTCGTTCACTTGACACTTGACACTCATTCCTTATGAGACAGAATTTTTAAAGTTAAGTCAACAAGTTTTGATTTTTTAGTTAATTTTACTAAAATGTATAAAGTGTAATAATAATTACATCATAACAACAATTAGTTCAAGACCAATTAACAACGCGTAGATTGTGCACTTAGTATATATTTTGATAGATGAATGAACAAAAACAAGGTTGTAAAAATGTATTCAATAAAGCAAATAACTTGTGTTCACCTAACATAGCAAAAACACATTATTACAACAAGAGTTGCAGTGTTATACTTAACACTCAGGTTCTGCCCTCTTAACATAACACTGCAGCAATTTCCTGTTTTTACCAGTTGCTTGTTCAACTCAATATCTTGAGCGTATTCAGCATGTTTTCTCAAGTTCAGTTAACTTAACTTATTTGTTGTTGTTTTTTTTTTTGCAAAACTTGAATAAGACTTTAAACTAATTATAAAATACATTTTAGTCTAACCAGCTCAAAATGATTTACTGTGCACCATAAATTTGGCATTTACAGTGAAGTTAAATGCTTTTTTTTTTTTTTTTTTTTTTTATATTTCTAAGTATTTAATGACAGCTTTTTAAATTGGAAACTGTGATGTTTCATCATCAGTTGATCAGTTCAGTTAATTTAACTTGCTTTAAAAAATTCAAATAAGACTTTAATTATGCAACAAAAGTTCAGTTAACTTACATCTTTAAGTTAAACCAGCCCAAAATTATTTTTGTCACGTTTAAAGTTTGGCATTTATAGCAGTTAAATGTGCTTTTTGGAAATTTTTGTGTAGTTGACTGAATAGTTATACATTACATAGTTGCTCAGTCGCTGAGTTTTTGAAGTCTTCTTGGTATGACATGGTTAAGAAAAGTCTGCCGTGTCTGATCCTGGTCCCTGTTTCTCAGGCTTTGACCCAGTTCCTTGGCTGGTCCGTTTTGAACACGGACACATACGACAAGATGAACAAGATGGATAATCGGAAAGAGATCGCTCAAGACATGGTGCTTTACCATGTTAAATGTCGGAATGATGAGATTCAGAATATCCTGGTTAGTGCTGTATACTTTTAATAAATAATTTAAAATTGAAATGAGACAGATCATTCACCATATTCACACGCCAGCCATTTTGCTATGATGTCACGCTCAGGGTAGGAAGCTCAAAAGTCGTGCTGCTGTGCTCCATGTTGCAAGCTGTATAAATGTTAAGCATCTGCCAAATTGTTATCTTTTTGTGACTTCCAGATTGATCAGATCACAAACGTATAGTGTATATTTGGAGGGCATTGGACCATATTTCAAGCTACAACAATATATTTGATAACTCATTAGCTCCTGTTAGACAACAGCTAATGTTAGCATTCAGCCACTTCCTAGCTAATGTTATTGACATCAGTACTGCCACACAGTACACACAGTGCAAACAATAACATTAGCAAGGAAGTGGCTGAATGATAATGTTAACTACAGTAGCTAATGGGTTATCAATTATGTTGTTTCAGCTTGAAATATGGCCCGATGTCCATAAGTTGCTGATCAATCAGGAAACAATGAAATGATAACGATTTGTCAAGTTCCGTGTTTATATGACTTGCAAAACATGGAACACAGCATAACATCAGAGAAAAATGGCAGCCGTGTGAATATGGAGAATTGGCTCACTGCAAGGCAACAGAAACAGTCAATGCTATTCTCATCTTTGACAGAACACCAGAGAAGTCTATGGTGTAGAACCTGCAGAGTGTGAAGAGGACGAGCTCCTAGCAATCCTGGTAACTTGTTCGTAATCTAGTGACCACACATTTAATTAGTTCCCTTAGTTTTTGCTCCTAAAAATTTTTTTCCTTTTAATTTTGCTCCTCTTCTAAACACACTAAAGATTAGCATCTTTAGCATGTTTAGAAGAGGAGCAAAATTTTACTTATTCACATATTTGGAACTGTATGTCTGCGATTTTTGACCTCAACATCAGCTTTTGTTCTGTTCATTTCACTCATAGAAAAAAGACCTACCTCCACTGATCAAGAAATTTGAGATCTACGAGTTCCGCTTTTCAGATTTTAACTGCACGGAGATGGACCTGGTGAGGTGTGGGATCCAGATGTACTATGAGGTTGGCGTGGTCAAGAAGTTCCAGGTCCCTCAAGAGGTGATCAAGACACACAAATATGCCGTACACACACAAATACAACATTATCACGAAGCAACAAATTTGTTAATCAGTTCTCTTCTCTCAGGTGCTGGTTCGATTCATGTACTCAGTCAGTAAAGGCTACAGAAGAATCACCTACCACAACTGGCGTCATGGCTTCAACGTGGGACAGACCATGTTTACACTCTTAACGGTATTTTAAAATAATATTTACAATAAAAGCTATTTATATTAATGCAAGCACAATTTTGTTCCATTTTCATGCCTGAAATCCTTAAAAAAGGAAAACCATCCACAAATTTTGCGTATTATCTTTGTTTAACAACTTTGTGTGTCTCTGCATGCTCAGACGGGAATGCTGAAACGGTACTACACTGACTTGGAGGTAATGGCCATGATAACTGCAGGCTTCCTCCATGATATCGATCACAGAGGGACCAACAACTTGTACCAAGTCAAGTAAGTTCTGTGGAGAACTTTTTCAGTTCTTAGTAGAAAATAATAATCATTGTATCCTGTATGTGCAAACAAAACACCTCCTACCTGAAAACAGTTGCACATAAGGTTCAAGGGTCAGTATTGCAATTTGATAAGATATAATACAATCCAATGAAGCTATTGCACACCCCCTGCAGTCTGAAGCAACATTATTTAAAATTTTAATTGATGTAGGCACAGATGAGTTTTTAAAACAGTTGAGTTTACATAGGGGTACTTTATATTGCCTGGTCATTCGGTGTGGAGAATATGAGATGGGTCGTACAAAATTCTCTGACTTGACTGGAAGAGTTCATGTTTATTCCTCCCCATAACCATTATGGCAGTCAGTGTCAGACTTTTGGTCATGAACAATGAAATACAGGCACAGCCCTGCAGAAAAAATATAAACGGGTCAAATGGTTCACAAAAATATGTTCAATATGTGCAGTGTCACTGTAATCTGGAAGTTGTTGTACAAAGACTAATGGTCGTAGTGGTAATGAGTGTGGTGCAGTGGGAGTGCTTTATGGCAAATGGCCATGGGCACCTTTTTAATATTTAGTTAACTGAAACAGACTTGTAATAAAAAGGACGTGCTCTTTTTCAAGCTGACTTTCATAGGTTTCACGAGTTTTTTTATAACTCCATTAGCTTCCATTCATTGCCGTACAGCAAGACAGTTATCATGCAAAGACTTTAAACTTGCTTGAAATGAAATATCTTTCACAATAAGCATCACGCCGGGTTCTAGCCACATCATTTTTGTTCAGGCTTCAAAATAGTCAATACTGATGATGCATTCATGGACTCACGTGTAGCTCAGAAAAATGTATTTTCCAATGTTTGTCAACTTACTAAAGCTTTTTAATGTGTCATAAACCATCCAGCTGCATGTCCATCCACCAGCAATGCAGCTTTGATAACAATAAAATCAAGCTGTAGTGTTCACTGTGGTAAAATATCTATTTCACACAAGTGTCAGCTCTTTTAAATGATTGGTGTTAATCTCCTGTTTAATTCTGTTCATATCTGAGGAATATTATTATGCCAACAGATCTGGCAACCCTCTGGCCAAACTACATGGCTCCTCCATCTTGGAACGACACCATCTAGAGTTTGGAAAGTTCCTCTTGGCCGACGAGGTGAGAAAGAACAGAAGAGGAGAGTAACTTCATCTTTTTTGAATGAAATCACATCCTCCAGTCCCTGACTATGACTGATCTCTCCCTTCTCTTCTCTCTTGTAGTCACTGAATATTTACCAGAACCTTCACAGGCGACAGGTAGAACATGTGATTCATCTCATGGACATCGCCATCATCGCCACTGACCTGGCTCTTTATTTCAAGTCAGCACAATCTCTCATTGACTCACTCTACTTTACTATTCCCTCATTTTGCTCTTTCTCGTGTGAATACACTGTAAAAATACAAAATGATAAATAGTAAAATAATTCCTCTCCTCGTACCTTTCCAGGAAAAGAACCATGTTCCAGAAGATCGTGGACCTTTCACACACATATGAGGAAGAGAAGAAGTGGGTCGACTTCATGTCTCTGGAGACAACCAGAAAAGAAATCGTCATGTGAGTAAAACTGTGAGCATTTGCAAAGTTTTTTGTTCTTTTATAGGTCTCTGATCTTCTATGTTTGATTATTCTATTTCAGGGCTATGATGATGACTGCATGTGACTTGTCAGCTATCACCAAGCCTTGGGAGGTGCAGAGCAAGGTGAAAAAAGGCACAAAAATATAATAAATTAGTGAGTGTTTGTGATATGCTTGTCGACAGATGACTGTGTGTGTGTTTTTTTT
>JAJHUR010096471.1:0-13196 GCA_027495735.1 Lutjanus campechanus
ACATATTTAAATGGGAAAAAAGAAGAAGGAAGACATTCATTATACAGTAAGATATTTTCTGAAGTTCCATATTATAAAATACAACCATCATGTCTCCTGTCTGCAGGTCCTCCATGTTTTATAACTTTGTAAAGGCCATGTTGGTGAGGAACCCAAAGAAGAGACCCAGCGCCTCCAAGATGCTCGCAGTGAGTACTGCTCACATACAGTAGACTCCAGTTCAGGTTTATTTAGTGTCAGTTCTACATCAAACTAGCCAGTCTGTTGACTATTGATCTGTTGAGGTCGAGAAAGACGATTGATGAACTGTGAATGTTTAAGAGAAGACAAGCTGTCAGTTTAACAGGGTAAATATTGATTATGGATAATATGTTCTTGCATGATTTGAAAATGTAGATTGTCGTGATGGACAGTCTGAAAGACGTACTACACCTCTGAAACTTAAAGTAAAAGTACAGTCGCCCACAGTTCAATCTGACTGGACTGAGCTGTTCTGATTGTCTCCTCCTGTGTCTCCCCAACATCTCGTCTCCTCTCCGCAGCACATGTTTTTGACCCAGCAGTGCCTGAACCAGGAGCTGACCCTGGACCTGCTGGAGAAGTACCGAAACCCTGAGAAAGTGAAGACCTGCCTGGTGTCCGAGGACGACGACATGGAGGTCAGTCACGATTCAACCTTAACCATGAAACTAGATTTGAAATTAAACTTTAGCCAAACGCGTCTCCTCTATCGAATCTGTCTTCTATCTCAGATTGACAGAAAACTAATTGTGTGTTCTCTTGTTGATTTAAGGTGGTGGTGCCTGGATCTTTGAAGAGGATCCAGTCTATCAACAAACACAACCGAGCAGAGAGGACGAACTCTGACATAAGCCGTAAGAACACACACTGTTTCACTTGAACTATTATGAACCTTAATAGACAGAATACATCAGATTTCTGGCATAATGGCGAGTTTTAAGACATTTACATAAAAGCATATATGGTTACATTACACATACAGTACACAGTTGTAATAAAAAATATTAATTCCTTTTTTTATTTTCGCTACTAGCAACAATTTCTTTTTCCAGCCAACAGTTTAGTGATTCATGAGAGCAAAACAGGAAACTTGACTCCTTACCTGCTTTAATTCGGAAAAACTATATACAATATACAGTCCATGCATATGGCATAAAACATAAAGAAGAAAATCTATTTATAGCAACATCTAATATTCAAAGTATTCTTATTTACATGAATTCACAGAGAGAGGGTGATATTCCAATTCACCTGTGTTTAATCACATTAATGAACAATTTTCTTGGTCATTACTTCTGTTCTCAGGACTTCATCTTTATTTAAGCTGTCAGTGTTACTGAAGATGTTATATTGATGAATATTCCAGGGATTTCGTTATCGTCTGTATTTACTGGAGGATAATAATGCTGGTGAAAGAATACACGTTTATTCTGCCATTGTTCTTACCAAAGTTTTTCTGACATTTGGGAAAAAAAAAGATTCAGTTGCTAATGTGAAAAGTGCCATTGTGTTCAATCTTTTTGCTTATTGTTGCTCAGTGGAACAGATCTACACTCGGAGGCCTGTGAAGAAAGAATCACCAAACACGACGGTAAGATAAAGACACATTAAAGGTCAGAAGCAGGACTTCATGCACTGCATATATCTATTTATACTGTATGTATACAGTATGTGAATGTATACAGTTCATAAATACATAAATACAGTACACACATGGATCATATATGATGTAGTGAAATTATTACTTTTTATCTGGCTTAAGGGTTCTGAAAATATTATAGAAAATAACATTATTTTGCTTGAGAATAAGTGGCAGATTTACACTCACTTTGACAACTTGGAAATGAGACTCAACAGCCAACTATCTTTCTCCAGAGTTGCATTTAGCAGCTTTAAATAGCAGAAGTGGCGTTCCAATCTTACATTTAATTTTATAACAAGCCGTGATAAATGTTCTGGTTATGTGTTGCATATTTAACAAGAAAAGAAAAGTATTTTTTTCCATCATCTGTTCAACAAATCTAAACACTCCATGGAGTGAATGACTAGAAGTGAAGTGTGGACAGAGTTAAGCTTATTGTCAGTCATCGTAACAGGTAATATACAATATACAGTAACCTTTAGATGTGTTTGAGATTAAGAATCAAGAAATAAGTTTAAAATATTATTTGAAACATGTCATTATAGTTGAAAGCAAGGCTCTACACTGATGAAACTGTGTCCCTCAAATTACTTACTATTACTTACTTAATTACTTACTATAAACTTACATGTAGTGTGCACAGCTACTTAGAGGGCACAGATGCACCTAGCCTGTCTTTATCTCTGTTAGTATTGAAGTAAATATTTTCTATTTTCACATCACAATCTGTAAAAAGTCAACATTGTAGATTTTGGGACAGGCGCACAAAAATAAACAGAGATCCCTTCACCAGAATCCCCGTTCTGTTCTGTGTTACGAGAACTACGGGACTCAGCAGAGGTTCAAGAATGTTTTATTTGTTATCTTTTTGAGTACACACAGTGTTTGCCATGATATTTATCATGATGTGAGCAAAAACAGTAATTTAACAAAACAAATCGATTAGTGTGGACTGTTGAGTTTTAGTTTTTCTAAATTATCCCTTCTCTTGTTTTAGTTTGTGCTCATTGACTGTCCTCTCTTTTACAAATATTGGTCATTTCATGTGTTGTTTTTTTACAGTTAAGTCCTTCACTGAGATTAACCGGCAGCAGCAAGAGTCCGATGAGGTAACTCAATCATCATTGCAGACATGGAATCACATTAAACAGTAATAACTGATGAAAATATCTCACCGTTACTTCTCTTTCTCTCACAGGGATCAGGAAACAGACTCAGACGATGACTATGATGATGTGGATGTGTAAGAAAATGTCACACAGTTTCAGTCCAAGTTTAACAAAATACCACAGCACATGAATGATTAATCGCAGCCCGAATTTAAACTGTTATTTAAGTTCAATATTTAACAAACACACAGTAGATGATCGCATGAAAAACATGAGCCACCTCAGAAACATTTAATAGCGTTTTTGACTTTACTGCCAGCAGTCATTTCCTCTTGTTTTATTCTTTGATGTCGATCATTTATTTTATTTATTTAATTAAATTGCTCTGACTCTTCCTCTCTGTCTTTTGTCCGCCTCAGCCCTACGATACAAGCCACCAGGTCAGCTGAACAAACACACGCTCACATCTGTATTAACGTGTATTTGCACCATTAACACACCAGACTGAACCAACACTCTCTCTGCCAACAGTTTCATCATGACAGCTGATGAAACTCCACCTCCACTTCCTCCAAAGGTGATTATTGAGTGGACGGGGTCACAGGACTGTTTATTTGATGTCAAAGCGAGAACTATTTTTATTTTACATTGTGAAAATGTAGCTTATTTCTAGTTAAAATAGTCATTACCTGTTAATATAATGTTAAATAAATGTTATTTAGACCTTTACCGTGCATGGGCTTTTATATTTCAGACATTTTCTGTACCCCACAGTTTGGAGAAGCAGCAGGAGAAGCTAAACAATGTACTGTAGCAGCATTACATATTTTTGCCAACTGAAAAAATTCACAGACGGCGACAGTTGCTTTACATACACCATTGTTGTGCTCTCTCCAAAGCCACCAGATTCCTTTAGCAGAAACAGTGATTTTACCTCGATGATAACAGGAGCTACTCGTCCACTGCAGCCTTGATCTGTTAGTTTGGTTTGTGTTATTGGGTGCATTGGTGTTTTCAAGGGTTCAAATTCATAAAAGTCACACAATAACACAAACAACTAAGTGATCGATGCAGCGGTAGACATGCAACACCTGTGTTCATCAAGGTAAAGTGACTGTTTTGACTGAGAGTGATATTTGGCTTTTGTAAAGTTTTAAAAGCAGGCTGTCATACGATTTATTTTTTTAGGTGGTTAAGTGTGCGCCTGCTGCTTCTCCAGATTGCCATCAACTGTAGGATACTATAATCCACTGACTGTAGATAAGTAGCCCACCTCAGACAGCCTCACTTTAAATTATCCAAACTATCTCTTTATCCACAAATTTTGTGGAGTGAGTGTCAATCTTGAATTTCTGCAGTCATACTGTTTTAGGTAAAGAGTTTATTTCACCATAATGACCTGCTCACATTATTATCCTGCTTATTACGTGGTTACTTACCAAAATAAATCAGTAACTTGACATAAAATATTGATTTTAAAAAGGATTTTATTGATTTAAAAATTATTTTATTGCTCCTCCAGAGTCTATGATCAGAACTGTGTCCATAATAACGGTCTGTTCTTCAGAGCAATGGTCGGTTGTAAAGAAATAACATTAGAATACTGCAATTGACCAATCAGAATTGAGCATTTAAATAAATTAAAAAATGGAGGACAACACTGTCTCACAGCAGCAGTCAAAATCACACCAGTACAGCAGAACAGTTTCTGTGAGGGTCACACTTTTCGTTTCCTCATTAGCTAATGAGTCCTGGAACACATCAGACCCCCTCCTGCTTTGTCATATGAAACCGTTTTGGAGAAGAACATCAGGGAGTTTATACTGTTTAAAACGTGAATGCAGAAGACACTAAACATGACTGTGTGTTTGTCTGTGTGTGTGCAGCCCAAAGCACGGACCAGCTCAGAGGAAAGTATGGCAGAAGATGATCGGACGAGGAAACCCTGCTCTCTGTACGCCCCCTCCCCTCTCATCAGGACCTCCAGTGGGACGCACACCCGGCCGACGCCACAACCACGAACCTCACGACACTCACGACACTCAGGTGACTCCCTCTGCTTGACCTTTACGCTGCACTGAAGAGGCATGGTCATAACAACGGCTAATGGAATAAAATGCCAACATACAAAATATATCAGTGGACTTGACTATGAGTCTGTTTTATATTCGTTCAGTACAAACATGGTGCTGGTTAAGTTGTAGTTTGACCAGTTTCACCCAGATTTCTCAACTGCAGAACCACAGAAAATACACACAGTGGTTTGTTATTATTAACACGTATTATTGTGTGTTTGTGTGTGATCCAGATCCTGCGTCCTTCCCTGTCCAGCTCAATGACCTCCCGGCAGACCTCCTTCCTCCTGAGCTCCCCCCTAAAAACATCCGCAGACGGCAGCCACCAACAAAGGTAGAACAGAAGACAAAAAAAAAAACACCAAAGAGAGCTTGTATGTAACCTGTTAAGAGTCATATTGAAGATATACACCTAAAATACAAAGAAATGGTGCTGAATTAAGCAGAAGAGTGTAGCGATTAACTTTGTGCAAATGTAACAGGAATGAAATGTTCAGTTTATGATACAGAAGCTAATATTCAGCTGTAAATAATGGAGGAAAAGGAGCCAATTCGACTATCCGCTTCTTCTCTCCTTCGCAACTTTCTCGTTCTGATGACACACTCATCACCAGGTTTTCCTTTTTCCTTCCCAGGACCCTGCTGAGTGTGTCAGCCCCATCATGAAGAAGCCTCCTGTGAGTTTCTGCCGGTTTGCCAGAACTTCTCCTCCCTTCATATCAACTCCAGCGTTTGAGATTTAACGATTTAAATTTAGCAGGCTCCATATTCACCACAACATTTTGAGTTTAAATTCATGAGGTTGGATCTTGCATATGTGAGACCACCATCACAAATTCACCCCGAGTTTCTCTCTTTAAATATTCAACCCCAAATGTTTCTTTTTATGATCATTTTCTCATTATGTTTTAGTTTTAAATTATGCATTCTTACTTTTTAAGATTTGTTAATGATGAATGAAATGAGCTGAGAAATAGAATAATTAAAATGAGACTTTTAGACAACAAAATGTCAACAAAATCAACAAAATTCAGTCCAGATACACACATATAAAACATTCAAGTAAGAATATAATTGCACATTAGAGTATATAACACACAGATGATCACATCTCTTAACTGTGTCTATAAATACAGACATGTTGTCTATTTGTGTAGTTTACTTTATAGGCATGTATGAGGATTACATGTGAACTTATTGTCCAAAAGCTTCTATATAAAGAATCATTAACACATGATGAAGTAAAATTCTGAAATAAGATCTCTAAATGTCACTCTCACACTAACCACAGTTTTATCACCTAATTGACCTTTGATCTTTACCATTTAAACAGAAGCCTTCTGTAGGAGGACTGTAGGCGTCTGTAGGCGTTTGATTTTAGATAAAGCAGATAAAAACATTTTGGTATGAGACTTCATGTAGTACTAGAACCGGTATAAACTGCTGAAGAGGGGACAGGATGAATAATTTAATGCCCTCCCGTCTCTCTGCAGGTCTACTTCAAAAAGATCTTCCACGGCTGCCCTCTCAAAATAAACTACGCCACAACCTGGGAAAACCCAGCTACCAAAGGTTGTATCATCACCGTAAATTCACTTCATCTCATCAGACTTCTGTTTATCTTCTCTGACCAGCCGGTGTTTCTTTTCTCTCTCCCTCAGACCAGCATCTGATCCTGGGGGCAGAGGAAGGAATCTACACCCTGAACCTCAACGGTCCAGAGGCCACCATGGAGCTGGTACGACCGCTGTCTGATTAATACAAAGCTACATCAGTGTTTTACAAACTTTGGGTTGGAAACAACAGGTCAGGTGTGAAGAAACTGAAGTCGGCTCCAAATTTATTCCAACAAAAGTGGTCTGGTTCAGTTAATGTTTATGTTGTTTTGTGCTGAATGTTGCTGTGATGTAAATCCCAGAGATTTGAGAGAGGAGAGACACTACAGGTCACATCACCATGAAACTTCTGCAGTTGATTACTTACATTAAGACATTTTTTATTTCTATTAAAGGTTTTCTGAAAATTTAGGTTTATATATGCAAATGATGCATTATCTAATTAAATATGTGCTATTTTGCACACTTTGCATCTGAACAACAGCCAGGTTTAAAATTCTTGTTTCATTTTGTTAACATATTAAAGTTAAACATGGTTTTTACAGAAGGAATTTTGGATTTCTTTTATCACTCCATGAATCAGAATATACCGCTAACAGCCATAAAAACTTGATTTTTGTCATGTTTTAGACATAAAATGTTGTAGTAATGAGGCTATAAATGATATATGAAAGCCTTCAGAATATAGATGGAAATAAAACTGTAAAGTTTGAAGTATCTTAAGTTTTGCTGAAGTAGAAGTCTCCAGTTCAGAGTCTCAGAAAATATTTATTTTGAGAAAATGGCCTTTAAAGGTATGTATTGAAAACTTCCATACATTTTGCAAGACACTACAGGTGAATAAGATAAAGAATAAAAAGATATCACAATCTCTCTCATTTGATTACTTGCATTACAACAATTATTTTTTTGTGTGTTTTTACTGTTTTGGATGTTTTGGTTCTGTTAGTCTGAAAAAAAGATGTATTGTGGAAGCAAAAAAGACCAAAAAAAAAACATTCTTTTGATCAGAGGTTCCCTCAAAACCCTGAAAGAGCAGTGTAGCAATGAAATGCTTGAAAAGCGATAAAAGAGCTTTTGAAAGAGACACAGTCAAAGAGCAGTAAGTAAGCAGAGAGTGAGTGGACATCTTCTGTTTCTCTTTCAGTTGTATCCTGGGAAGTGTACCTGGGTCTACACCATTAGTAACGTCCTCATGTCTGTATCAGGTGAGTCAAAAAAGTGTTAAACAAGAAGAAGAAGTGGATCCTCATTTAGATGTGAGGCTCCCCAGGAGCATCCTGAGAAAAGAAAACTCTGGAATTTATAGTTTAAAGAACATATTAAGAAGCTGCTAACAAAGAAGCAGACATGTTTTAATTAACAGCTAAAAGGATTTCTGATTCCCTTCCTGCTTCCTAACTCTTAATGCATTTGTCAGCTGATAGTCGCTAACTTAAAAAACAAATTAAGAAACTGTTAATGCTTGAATTAATCCTTTGAATATCGTTTTCTGTGCTGGCTTTTATTCCTTCATAATCTGTCAACAGATCACAGTTTTAGCAAAGAGGAAACTGGTCAAAGTCTGGATAAAAATATAAATATTCCTTAATGCATCATGTTAGTTTTGCTTTTTCCACCATATTATTCAAAATGACTGACCGTCAGCAGACAAAGTGATGCTAAAACTGGGTGGTTCAGTAATTTGCATGTTTCCATGCTTTCCTAACATTTATGTGGATTTAATTGCATGTCAGGTGGTTTGGAGTCTGTGAACTGGAGGTAGTTATGAGCGTTTGTGTATTTGAGTTCATCCTGTGACGGCTGAAACAGATGAAACGGTCAAATAAAATGAACGTTCAAAGTTAAAGTCTGACTCTGTGTTCGCAGGTAAATCATCGCAGCTTCACTCCCATTCACTGAAGGAGCTGTACGAACAGGCTCGGAAAGACCAGAGGATGGTTTCCTTGCCGACTCACAGACTGTTACCAAGGTAACACCGGACACCGTATTTCAGTTTATTTCACTCTCTTTTTTGTCTCAGATGACCACATCTGTTGATGCCAGTTAAAAACTATATGACCTATTTTGTCTTCAGGAAATTTGCAGTGACGTGTAAAATACCCGATACCAAAGGCTGCAAGACCTGCTCAGTTGGTGAGACAATGTCCAAAAATAAATAAATAAATCATGCATGATCATTTCTATTATCCATATTATAAAAGTTGTGAATTCACTCAACTGTAGTTGGAGAGTCAGTGCGGTGGAAAAGCTTCTACATTTCTTTTCTTCTGCTTCTTTGCTCTGCTTTTTTTTTTATTTCTGCTTCCCTTTAATGTTTTTGAGACTAATGCATTTCATACGTGGTTCGGTTCCTGATATAAATAATGTTAATAAACTAAACAAGAAATAAACTAAATGGCTGTTGGCACAGTTTGAAACCATATTAGCTGCATGCTAGTTTTAGGATTTAAACAGCTTTAGGAAAACTAAAAGAGGCAGGTTCCCGTACAGCAGACAGTTTTACATTGTTAGCTGGTTCAGTGAGATAATCAACTGAAACTTGTTCTCCGTCTCGTCTCCTGTAGCAGGCAGCCTGCAGCGAGGCTGTGTGTTCCTGTGCTGTGGTCTGGAGTCCAGCGTGGTGCTGCTGCAGTGGTATGAGCCCATGCACAAGTTCATGCTCATTAAGGTACGTGCATAAAACTTCATTCTCTGTTATACTGCCGTTATCGTCATCGTCAGGGGAGATAAAGAGAACCAGCTCATTGAGGTTGATCATTATTTATTCATTTATTCATTTAGTTTATTTGAAAGGGGACAATTTTCCATTTATCAACAAAAGCAAATGCACCTGGTTGAGCTAAAGGCTAGTTTTCATTGGCAGTCCCTTTGCCAGCTGTTGTTAGGCATCCTAGAATAATAAAATATGTACAATAGTTTAAGGCATAGGCAAGCAACATGAGCAGATAAAATCCAATAGCAGATGATACAGATGCTGTGTGAGTACAATCATGTTAAAGGTGGATAAGCACAACATCGGTGTTGATATTACTGGCTCTTAATGTCTCTTAATGTCCATGTCTTATAGTTACACTTAAATGAATAAAATGATGGGGACTCTCCCTTGATGTGATCCTCTGAACAAAACCTGGATAAATACAGTTTTCCTGAGTGGGATTGTGCAGTAACTTTTAGCTGCACCTCCAGTAGCTCTGTTTGCAGATTTGAAGTTGATGAAACCAGGCAGAGGAGGAGGAGGAGGAGGAGGAGACATCTTCATTAAATACAAAAGCTCAAGCCTCTTCAATTTAATTAGGATATATTTCACTACCATTGTCAGTTTTTACATCAGCGATCCGGCCATTAAGATCTGTAAATCCTGGCTCATTAACAGTCTAATTTAAGTCTAATCCCGTGCTCCAGAGAAGTCAAAAAGGTTTCCTACAAAGTAAAATGGAAGGTAACATAACATCATGGACAGATTATTTCAACCCAAGTTGAATTTATTTGACGTCAGCGTCAATGCAGCCGCAAATTACACTTCTTTTAAAGGTCAGTCATCATGAGGTATCAAAAATGCATTTTCATTCATCAAAATCTCAGCCTTTTCTCTGATGGATCACAGATGTTTTTCTGCATCTTGCACTGAGGGTTGTGTATTAAAATAGTGAGCAAAATGGAACAATATAACATGCTGTGCTGAAGGGAAGCAGTGGAATACTAAAGAGGATATTCATTATGTAAATATAACAAAAAATATGTGTATGTTGAGGTGATGTATAATGTGTCTTTGTTACTTGTCTGTCTTTCAGTTTTTTTTACCAGTTTTATTGGACTGTTAACACTGATAGAAGCTCATAAAATGACTACTGGCAGAGAAATAAAGCATTTTATAGCCACTATTAAATTTATGAGTTAGCTTTAAACCATAAAATACTTATGGTTGTGAGAACAGAGTCATTGGTGGCCTCAGTTAGACACCAGGCTGTGGCTCAAAGGTTGCAGGTTTAAGTGTCCCCGAACAAAACACTTAACCTGTCTGCTTTGTTTTCTGCTCCATGTGAGATGAAAAAAGCCGCAGCTAAATACACAAAGACATTTAAAAGGACATTAAACTCTGGACTTACACCTTCCCTTTTTCATGCTTGCAGCATTTTGACTTCCCGCTGCCCAACCCCGTGCGGGTGTTTGAGATGGTGGTGGTGCCCCAGCAGGAGTACCCGCTGGTGTGCATCGGTGTGTCTCGGGGGTCCAACCCCAACCTGCCAGTCTTTGTAGAATACATCAACCTCAACTCCAACACATCCTGGTTCACCAACTCGGGCCTGGGTAGGCTGATTCTGCATTATTACGACTGTTAGACTGTTCACAGACTTTAGAATACAAGGAACAACAAACACTTTCTGGAATTTACCTCTGACGCTGTTGTTTTTGTCGTCAATGGTGGTGTTGTGTGTCTGTGTTCATGTATGTGTGTCTGTGTTCTTACAGAGAAACCATGCCCAGATGTAGTTCAAGTAAACCAGTTGGACAGTAACACACTGCTCGTCCTATTAGAAAGTAAGTAAAACAAGTTTCATAAATATCTGTCATTAATACGGGAGAGAGCTTTAGAAAACAAAGTCGAAACATAATGAATAAACAAAGTAAATATGATAAGGTAGCTTCCGCTGTCTATATATTATAAATAAGGCACTTGGATGAGGCAGGTAACCAGAGGCAGTATAAACAGTAAAGTTTTAAAAGGTAATGCACAACAATGCGATAGTTATAATAAAGCTTTCTGACATTATTCAGAGATGCATGTAACAACACAAATATCTTAACATTATCGTGTAAATATACACAGGTGGGCTCAAAAATACCACAGAGCTAAATCAGCTTCACAAAGAGACTCTATGTTACATTGATAATGTGTTGGGTTGCATTAGATCGTGAATGCAATTTGTGTTAAAGGTAACATATCATTCAAAATGCACTTTTCTGTGGCTTTTCTACATAAATATGAGTCCTCAATCCAGAGATCACTGACATATATAAAGATGGTAGACATGACAGCTTCCCACAAGGGGAGCCAAAACATATTGATCGCCCCCTGGTGGCTGGCTGCAGTATAGGTCATAAACTAAATGTTCTAGTGTTAATTTCTCCTCTTAATTAGTTATTTGATGCTATAAACGGGGGGGGGTTTCACATCATTATTGACAGCAGAGCTCTGTTCGTGATTGAGTCGGCTGGCCATATCGCACCTCCAACCCTGATCAGTACTGCACAGACTCTGGCTCCAAATTACATCACCAGCGCAAGATGTTTGCACTCGTATCTGGGATATTTTGGCAGATATTTTGGGGGAAGTGGAGACACAGTGTTCATATTTACACTGACAATGCTAGAGAGCCACAAAATATGAATCATATCCTCTCTCCCTTTTTTTTTTCGCTCCATTTATCAGGAAATGTGTGTTCCAATGTCTGTGCTCCAATTTGCCTCTCCATGTGACATTTTATGGGGATTTTTTATTCTCAACACATTGGACATAATATCCATCCCACAGTTTATCACTGAGTCATGGTTTTACTGGGTCGAATTTTTGCAGCAGCTTCTTGTGCAAATGTAAAAGTAAATTCCAATTTTGCAAGATATTAATGGGATCTTGATCATGGAAAACACTAAAAGAAATTGTTGATGTTGTTTTTAAAGTGTTGTATGTTGTGATATGGACAATTAGGCAACAGCTAAGGTGCCAAAAGTACATCCCTAAAAGAACTATAAGAGTGCAGATAAAGACTGTGCAGTTATGGATCCCACTGCAGTCGTAGGCAGAAGCAGTGTGGTTGAGAAATGATGCTCAGAGGATGTAAAGTTCAGGGGGAGGATCCTACAGAGACTTTCTGCCCATAATTGTGATGATGGGACCTGTGATTGTGTGTAAACTCTACATTATGTCTCTATGTTGACATTGATGGATTCTCTCTCCCACAGAGACAGTACATATAGTTGGTCTGGAGGGGGAGCTGAAGAGCAACAGGCCTGACACCGCCTTCTCTCATGATGTTGAGTCTATAGGTGAGAACATCCAGTAACAAACCAATAATAATGTTAATACTGTAGATGGTTAGAGCTCAGCATTGACTCCGTCTGTCTGTCTGTCTGTCCGTCCAGTGTATTTTGATGACACGCTGCTGGCAGTGTGGCGTCACGGCTGGCAGAGAAGAAGACAAGGTTTCACAGAGGTGCTGGAGGAAACCACCGACCCCCGGAAGATCTACAGGCTGGTGCAGTCAGACAGGTACAGCGCGGCTCCGCCCACTGCTGTGGTGTCGATGTCTGGTTGTTGTTAATCTGTTGATTAACAACATGTTTCTTCAGGTGGCGTCTTTCCTTTGTCTTCTTGGAACATGATGGCTTTTGTTGCTCCTGCCAACTGTCAGCTCAGCCTCTGTTGACTGAAATGTAAAACACATCACTCCATCTGTGACAGAGAACTTCTCCCAAGAAAGACTCACAGTTTTTGTGTTCTCAGAATCCAACAATAGTCAAGAGAGTCCTCAGCCCTGCCAGCAACTCTGTGAGGCTGCGCTCATAGTGACAACGTTAACATGTTAATGTTTAGCATTATAATGTGTACCATGTTCTCAATTATAGTTTAGCATGCTAACATTATTAACACTAAGCCCAAAGTACAGCTGAGACTGATGGGATGTTGAAGAAATTAAAATTTTAACCTGATCACGGTGCTAACAAACATTTT
>JAJHUR010096472.1:0-16134 GCA_027495735.1 Lutjanus campechanus
TATCCACAGTCAGTGTATTACCAACAGGAGATGGCGGTCGACAGGCCCCGACAGGGTCAGCAGCAAAATGTATTTTAGTCGCTTAAGAAAAATATTAGTTCAAGTTTTATTGTGAAGAACCCAGGACTGAGGTTAGGTGCACCTCAGTTCTAAAGAAAACAGGTCTAGAACATTAGAACACCTTGTAAATACAATTTTACAACTGGTTTAGTTTTAATAAATTGTCTCTTTTTTTAATTTAGGATTTCAGGTGATTGTTCTCCTGTAATTTAATGGTTTTTGCAAAAAAGCACAAACCAGTTTGTTTTTCACTACTTCAGTTCTGGTGCCCAACAACACAGAAAGATGATATTTTAGCTTGGTTATTTGACCTACTACGCTCCGTTTTTTCCCCCGTTTTGTATCCAGCTAACACCGTGACCAAAAATTTGTCTATAATGACCCTTTTACAGCTGATGTCAGTGAAAAGCTGCGCACACAATTTGGCAACAGAAGTAGCGGTCTCCCCGAGTCATCCTGACGAGCTATCAAGCTGCAAACGTTGAATTAAACGTTTTATCCACCACCAAAATCACCAAACAGTCTGGTTGTCGCGTATACGATACGTCAGAATCGATGTTCCAGTGGTCGACTTAAGACAAAGCTGTCTGGTGGCAAAGTAAAACGGTGAAAATATTCTTAAAATAGTGTACATTTAAAGTGATATTGATTTTGTTAGGTGGCTAAAATACGTTTTGTTGCTAACCCTGCTGCCCCTGTACGTTGCTTAGCTTCATACACCAGTTCTCTTGCTGCTTCTCCAAACTGGGGGCGTGCCGACCTCCATCTTCTGTAGGAGACACACTGACTGTGGACGAGCGCCTCACACAGCCCCACTTCAAAAAAACCCGAACTATCCCTTTAAGCCAAAACGAGGTCACATGATTCATATTGAAAGAAAACATAACCCAAATAACTAATATGATTAATAAATCAGAGGGGAGCTGCTGGAAGTCATCACTCACATAATATTTATTAAAGCTTCTCTGTTGCCACGGAGACAGTCGTCATGGTGGCGAAGGGCCAAAAAGCACGAGGAGGTGTTGGGACAAGATGTTAGGACGTTCTGTTTCCACGTGCAGTGATGAGGAAGTGTTAATAACATCGTGCTTATGACACTCTTCACTGATTAGAATAAAACGCCCGTCTGAGTGCTTGTTAGCGGAGAGAAAAAGTGCTGAGTCATGTTCTGCCATCTGTACAAAAAAAAGGCCGGCTCGTGACGAACCTGACAAATCAATACTGACGTATCATCTGTTTATTGTTCTTTTGGATCTTTGTTAGTCTTAGAGATGCTTAACTGCTCATAGCAAAACTAAATATTGTTGAAGTTTTTGTTTTTTATCATAAAATGTCACTTTTTTCTTGTTTTTAAAAAAATAATCTGCCTCCTTTTTTGTTTGCAGATTGTTTTCACGCACCTTGATTGTAGTTCAAAAAGATCAGACTGTCGAACTTCCTGATGAAAAATTTCTACACAGCTCAAGTTTAGTAAATAAAAGTGCTCTTATATGCCTCAGTTATCTGTTTCTTTTCCATCCAATTTACAATTTAGACTTTTTATTTCACAATTTCACATTTTTATCACATATTTTTTTATTTTTAATGAATAATTATGACTTTATTTAATAATTTCACTTTTTTTCTCATAATCTAGACTTTTTCTTTTAGTCTCAGTTATGACATTTGGATTTTTTTAACCACATAATTGTGATTTTTTTTCTCAGTTTAGACTTTTTATCTCCTAACTTTTACTTTTCATCTCATATATCAGTCTTTTTTCATCATAATCTAGATTTTTATCTCAAAATTTAGCCTTCTTATCATAATTTAGACTTTTCATGTCATAATTTGTACTTTTCATCATATATTAGACTTTTATATCTTATAATTTAGTCTTTTTAATCTTATGTTTACTTTTTATCTCATAATTTAGACTTTTTATATCAGAACTTAGACTTTTTTCTTTGTAACTTAGACTTTTTATGTCAATCTTTTACTTTTTCTGTCATAGTTTATACTTTTTATCATAACTTTGTACTTGTCTCATAATTTACACTTTTTTAAAATTATAATTAAGACTTTTGGTCTCATAGTTTAGACTTTTTATCTAAGAATTTTTAGTTTTTGTCTCATAATTTAGACTTTTAATCATATTTTAGTCTTTTTTAAATCTCATAATTATGATTTACTATGAGGATTTTTAAAAGAAAAAACACATATGGCACACAGTAAGCAATAAAACTGTTTGGAGCATAGATGTGAGATAGTGAACAACGAGCCTATAAAGATGTTATCAAGGAGAAAAATGGCCCTGGACAGACCGCAGGTTTAATCTGATTGTTTGGCTCTGGAGGGACACAGCTGTCCGTCATGGCAGCAGGTCTGAAGGCAGGAGGAAGGAATCATTTTCCTTCTTCCTGTTAACGCCTGCGACTTGCCTTCTGAGACTGTTTTTTTCCACATCAGAGAAAAATACCTCACATGAGAGCAATCAGAGGGGAAAGATACACGCCCAGATGTTTCCCTCCTGCAGAAAACACCTTGAAGTCCAGAATTTAATGCAGTGACAGCAATGACAGCAGCGGCCCAGAGGATGCACAGTATAGCACAAAATGATCTCTCCACAGGAGACTTCCTGCTGTCCTGCACGTACGGTCAACATTTGTATGCGGACAACATTGTTTCACCTGCAGTCTGTGAATGCTGAATGAATGAATCAGAGAAAACATGATTATAGGCTCTGTAGTTTTCTTGCTGTCAACAAATCCCACGAAAAGCCCGACAACATGTCAAGAGTTAAATCTTCAAAAATGGGTCACAATTGTATGGTTTCCTTTTCTCTAGAAGGCAAAGTAATTTGCTAAAACATCTGGGCACTGTAGTTTTTGCAAACATTATAGTGTATTTGTCTGAGAGGCCACGGATTAATATACATTTGGTGCTTTTTTGGGAGTATTTGCAGCACCAGGATGATGTGTGTTTGACTGAAAATAAACTGTTCATCATAATGTAGGAACATGTTATCAAGTGCAACAGTGTGGCTAATAGTTTTTGGACAAAACTGAATTAAGACAACAAATATAGACCTACATACACCCCAGTCTCAAAAATAAATGCTTTTTTTAACCTCCATCAAATCTAATACAGCACAAAGACAAGATATTTAATGTTCAAACTGACAAACTTTATTGTTTTTTTTGTAAATCTACACTCATTCTGAATTTGATGCTTGCAACACAGATTTAAAAAGTTGAGACAGGAGCAACAAAAGACTGAGAAAGTTGTGAAATGCTCAAAAAACTGCTCAAGAAACATGCCACGGGTAAACAGATTAATTGGTAACAGGTGAGTGTCATGATTGGGTATTAAAGGGGTGTCCTGGAAAGGCTCAGTCATTCATAAGCATGGATGGGGTGAGGTTCACAACTTGGTGTAAAAACTGTGTCCAACAGTTTTAAGAACAACGTTTCTCAACACAAAACTGCAGAGATTTAAGAAATCCACCATCTACAAATCAAAATATCATTAAAAGATTCAGAGAATCCAGAGAAATCTTTGCACATAAGGGGCAAGGCTGAAAACCAACACTGAATGCTTGTGACCTTTGACCCCTCTAGCAGCACTGCACTAAAAATCCACCTAATTGTATAAAGGATACTACATTTTGGAAAACTGTTGTCAGTGAACACAGTTCATCGCTGCATCAAGTCAAATATCAACAACATGCAGAAACGCTGCAGACTTCTCTGAGCCTGAGCTCATCTCAGATGCACTGAAGCGACGTAGAAAAGTGCGCTGACCTTTAATTTAAGCAGATAATCATTTGATTTCCTCCCACTTTCACAGTTTTCCCCCAACAGCCAGGAAGTTTTGCCACTCAGCCTGACTTCACTTTTTACGTACAAATTGAAAATGCGCATAGAAACACACCGATTACGTCCTCCCACTTCTGAAACCAAACACCTGCCCTGACTGATATTATATCACACAGTATCATAAAGTGTTGCACTGAATATTTCACATGTTGCATCATGGACTGTTGTATCACATGTGTCATATTAGCCATCATTGCTTTTATCTATTATGAAATATAATCGTGTAAAAGCCTCTTTCTGCAGATCCTTTTGCACCAACCAAGCGGTGAAAACGTTAAACTGGATTAACACAAACATTTTTTACAGAACAACAGTTCAATTGAGGGTTTCGATGGCGTCTGCTTTCTGTGAACATCTCTGTGGGACGTTCGTGCCGGGCTCGGCGTGAGAGGATCGACTCGACCACCGGGGGAAGCAGATCATTTGTGTCACAGCAGGACTTTGCTCAGTTTCTTCTCCTATTTATTTTGTCATTAGATGTTGTTTCTGCTTGACTTTTCTTGTCTTCTCGGGATAATTAGACTCTGTGTTTACACCTGCGTTGATTAATTATCGGTTGCACCTGCGTTGGGTCTCCTCCAGCTCTGCTCTTTGCTTGTTTTGAGAGGTCTGAGTGGGAGGCTGGACCGGATAAATGATTAGCTAACCTGCTCACCTCCAGAGGTTTTAGCGCCCACGCTCTCTGTCCTCTGTCTCATTTCTATGAGAAACGGCAACACTGACCAGTTGTTCAGTGTCACCCTCGATTTCTCTGTGTCACAGTCTTCACAACACCTCCTGCAGCTCCCATTCATGTTTCCCACAAACACCCAGCTCTGAATCACAGTGCTGGTTTGTTGGCATTTTATAACCTGAAGCTGCAGGGAAGCTGATGCACAAGGCACATTTGTTATACATGTAAAACCTTCATTTAAACTCAAATCATTGAGGTCTTGCTGTCATTTACAAGGATGTCAAGTAAACAATTACTTTAAATAAACAATATAAAATTAAAGGAGGCAATTAAAACAAAGACAAATACTGTTCAGAAAAACACAAGATACAAAATATTAAAACAATTCAAGTAAAACGGTTGCAAACAGAGGCATTGTGGTTATTGATCATGGATTTGGGTTCACTCAGGGATAGCAAACAAGCAGCTTTTTCTGACTGCTGTCTGTTTATTCCTAAGTGGCCCCCCACAGTCAATATGACAGAACGAGCGAGAAAGTCTGCATTTCAGCCACTTGTTCTGTGCGGAACAAAAAGGAAATGTATAGAAGTATTTAAAATTTTCATATTGTAAGACAGGGTTCTCTCTGTCTTAACCATAAACTTACTCGTTGCTGTTTAAGGGCTGAGCAAGAGCAGCTTCATCTGTGTGACTTGATCCACTTTAATGTCCGAAAGAAAAACATATCACTCATTAAAGAGCAGAATACAATATGTATAAACGTACTGCAAGGTTATCATTGCTGGCTGTGACAAGTATATACGCTTTTTCCGCCTCTCTGTAAGCACTTTGCAAGCTGATGTATTGCAAAGGTGCATGTGAATGTATCAGTAAATTGCTTGTGACATGTAATAAGCGCGTACGTGTTTATATGAAGAGCGCTAACATGTTCGTTCTGAGCCTAAAAGCATATGTGCTTATGTAACCACTTTAATCGGCAGTCTGAATGTGCATTCACGTTCTATTGGACTCAAGTAAAAATATGCTTCTTTACAGAGGTAATTAAGTGTAAGTCTGTAGGCGCACCATGTTAGATAACTCAATTACAAACAGCTCTAGAAATAATCTGCACTCTTTCGTCCCTAACACCTCTAAAGCCCCTTTTAAAGAGCGCATAACATCCACTAACACCCACTAGCATCTGGCTTTTGTCTTCAGTGGCAAAAAGGTAAAATCAGCATTCACTCCCAGGTCAAATCTCTGCAGTCTCACAGGTATTTATCAGCTCCAGCTCCAGTCGGCAGCGATGGAAACATGACACCCAGGTAGACACGCTGGTATTTGTCCCTTTTTTGGTGGAGACAATGACTTTGTGAGCAATTTCTGTGGCTCTTTTGCTCAGCACAGCAGAATTTCCACGATGCCCTTGTCTTTAGTTAAGCATCTAAACTATGAATTCTTCAAAATAAAAGTCCTCCCTTTATTATGAAATTCAGGAAATGCTGCGTTTTCATCAGTAGTAACTTAACAACAACTCCTGTCAGCTGAGCATGAACATGAAACAATAAAATAAAGCAGATACCTGAAAGTAGAAACAGCGACACGGGAGAGAAACTAAACTTCAGAACACAGGGATTCAGTTCAGAGTCTCGGCTTTCCAGCGCATTTGAAAAAAATAAAGCAGAAAGGCAAACGGGTCTACTGGCTGTGGGAAAAGGGTTGATCAACTGTTTGGCTGCGTTTCAAAAAATCTGCATACACAAACATGCCCTTCCTGTTTACAAGCTCACGTTAAGTGTTTGTTTACGGGTACAGGAAATATTAGATAAGATTTTTTTTTTTTAAAGGACTTGCAAGCTAAAATTTGATGCGATGTCGTGTATGGAAGCTGTTGCTTACCTCCCTCCTGTGGTTCACTGTGATCCTCATTCCTGTTTACAGAGTTGGGACTCGCCTCTCAACTCATGTGTGAGATTTCCTTTGAGACTTCCTCCTCTCTGTTTTACTCATCAAAGGCCTCTCTCCTGGGTGTTTGAGGTGATGTGGCTGGAAGAATTGGCAGCAAATATTTTTCACTGACTTTTTCCCCACCTGTCGCTGTTGGCTTTTGCTGCAGCGTCAGATTTTTTCACCCTGTTGAAAAAGAAACCCCAGTTCCAAAAATGTTGGAATGTTATAAAATGCAGATAAAAACAGAATGCAATGATTTACCACTGTGATACTGTGATCACCTTACCTTTTAACAACACTCAGAAAGTGTTTGTTGACGTTTTTGAAAGTGAAATGCTTTCTTATTCTTCATCACGGTCATTGAAAAGTATTTGCAAATCATTGCACTCTGTTTTTATTTACGTTTTCACAAAGCATCCAACTTCCCTGGTCTCAGGGATTTCCTCCAAGAGAAATACAGCACTACATCTGCTCTGCTGCCTATAATTTACAGCGCTGCCTGTAGCTGCTTGTGTATGCACAGTATAATTTTTCTAAGCAGGGTCTCAACCCTCAGCGTGCTTTGATTTCCTGCCTGTAATCACTGTGTAACACCAGTTGTGGAACATCTTAATTGAGGAAGTCTCAGTCTTGAATTAATTGCAGTCTTGAATGACACTAGATTTTCAGTGATTCTGTTTTTGTGTCTTTTGAATAAGTGGCTCATTAAAGCCCTTAAACACTGGTGGAAATAATAGAGCTGCTCCTCAGTGTATGTTTTCTGAATCAGTGTTTGCTGATCGAGCTTCTTCTTTGTTGCGCTGCAGATCCTTATCTCTGATGGAAGCTCCTCTGGTACACAACAATGAGACAAATGATGGCTAAAATGTTCCAGATGCTGAAAAACTGTATCATTATACTTCTATCTCCCACCCCTGAGTTCATAGAATCCACGCAGGTTTAAACCTTTGTGTTTGCCTTCAACAAACCTTTGTGTTTGCCGTTCTGTTGTGTGCACAGCGCTAGTGTTTTGTTGTTTGCTGTTGTTTCCCGAGAGGCCATCTGTAATTTCAAATTTCCCAACAGACCGACGCTTCCTGCACACCAATCAAAGTTACAGGAGTTTGGTCATGCATGAATTCTCTGTGTATGTAGAAGGCTCTAAAGCTGGCCTCAGTGATTGGTTTCTCTTGTGCATGAACACACTTGAATCCCTGTGGAACAGCTGCGCTTATAGGAGCTTATAGGAGCTATCTTGTTTCCGTTTCTCAGCACAAAGTGGTTCGCTGACAAGGTAGTTTATTTAGATTGCAAAGGTGGCACACATTCTTTACTAAAGTCGAAGTACAGAAGTAGAAGTAAAAAACAACTGGCAAAAGTAGGAGTACTGATTCAACTTCTTTACTTAAGAAAGAGTGAAAAAGTTCATGCTCTGAAATGTACTTAAAGTTTAAAAGAAAAAATTAATCCTCCAAAGGACGTTTCTACTGGCTGTTTCTGTGCAAAGCAAACCTTTTCTCCACAGTTGACTCTCCCTCTGTCTCATCCTGTTATGTTCTTTAAACCATTTTCTTCTTTTTATGCCTTTTTTTAAATGTCTGTTTCTGTAATGTATGCATCACTTATGACAGAAACTTGACTTGTAGGCATTTGAAAATTAAGATGTGGGGTTTGGATTA
The DNA here is from genome assembly GCA_027495735.1 of Lutjanus campechanus. Lineage (NCBI taxonomy): Eukaryota > Metazoa > Chordata > Actinopteri > Lutjaniformes > Lutjanidae > Lutjanus > Lutjanus campechanus. The sequence goes on from JAJHUR010096472.1 coordinate 8,178, forward strand.
AAGAGCAGCCACACGGAGATGATCTACAAACGCAGATGGCATGTTTTGAACATACAGTCGGATCAGCTGGATGCACCAACGTGGGAGACCGCCCCAGGTGGAGAGGAGGTGAGCGGATACGACCTGTGCTATAGCTGGAGTTTCACACATGGAGACCTGCTCCAAAGCGTCCTGGATTGGGCCGTTACACCTGAGGGGCACGTCGCGCTCCAAGGTGACAGGATGCAACACACAAGACTCCAGCAGGACGAGGAAAGAGGACTGCGTTTTTAAGTCGATGAAGCTTTGTGCTCAAATGCAGTCACAGTTGCTGGACAATGTTCCCCAGATGTCAAACGTGAATATCATATGTGAAGATATCGACCATATTACCATCAATATCTTGCTGCTGCTACATTCAACCTGACACAAATTCAAAAAAAGTTCATTCTGAATTTAATTAATCATCTCTTGTATTTAGTGTGGATTACGAACGAACGACATCTCTAATTTCGTTGTACAACCCCGTGTTGTATAACGATTGCAAATGTCCTTGAATTGTTCCCACCACAAAAAAGAGCAGAAAATAAGCTCTTGTGAACAAATGTTTCATACGTTTTGTTCGTAACCTTCACAAATTAACGCCACATTTATGGCTACAGTAAATTACAGTCGCTAGAAGTAAAAAGCTAACGTTCAGCTATACAAACAACACCACAGTGACTTTAATGTCGTGATGATGATGTTCAATGTCCCCAACAACCTCTGTAGTCTCATTTAGCCACTTGTTACTGTAGCCTTTTTAAAGACACGTATTAGCATCAAAAAAGTGTAGCATTTACTGATGTATTTTATGTTGTAGGACAAAATGTGAAATTCTCTGAAGCTTCTGTTAACCACAGATCTTAAGGCAAATTACAAAAAAACCCCACTGACTTTGAAGCGAGCGAACTGGAAGTGCTAATATTCTCACTCATTTCTGTGTTTTAGGACTCATTCCTGCAGCACTTTATTGTCTGCACTGAAAAGTTATATGACTATAATATAACCCAGGAGCAGGAATTATCCAGACTAAAGGCAGAAATCAAGTCGTAGAGAGATTAAAGGGCTATCCTCTCAGACAGAATCTGCAGGTACACTCAGGCATTCATAGTTCACCTGTCAGACAAAGGACATCCGCTCAACTCGCAGAAGTTGGCTGATGAAGGCAATATTTTATTTTATTTTTTTAATATATGAACAGTGATAAATGTTTGAACTCCAGTGACTCATCACCCTCCACATCAGTACCAGTGCAGCTGGAACTAAAAGGAGTCTAAATTTATCTGACTTCAAGAAAAACACCATGTTTGAAATATTTGAAGTGGGGTCGTATGAGGTACTTCATTAAATTAAATCTTTAAATTAAATAAACATCTTTTGTAATCAGGTCTTATTTGTGCTGTTCACAAACCTGCCTGGTGGAAAAACCTGAGGCAGAACACTTAAAAAATATTTTTTCTTTTGAGAATTTTGCAATGACATTACCAAGACGTAATCATTTTCCATCATGACTTTAAATCACAACTATTCCACCGTTTTCTGCAGCCTTTGAAGTCCCAAAATGCACAGTTTGAAAAAACCCAGGTTGAACGACGGTCACCGTCTCTTTCCAAGCATAAATCAGCATCATATTTGATGAGATCATATCTTATTTGGCTGATCAGAGTCACGAATTAATAAGTTGAAGGAAGGAGATCAGTACAAGAAAAGTAATGTTACTTACAATAAAATTATTCTTCGTCATCTGACAGGACACTGACTAACTGGCAGGGTTAATCATCAGTAGCTGCTCGTAAACATGGACAATTGTGATTTAATTTTGTTTTATTTTGCCACATATTTTAGGGGATGATGGTTCATCCAATCACCTGCCAGGTGGTATTTTGAAAGTCTATCCATCCGTCTGTCTGTCTGTCCATCCGTCTAGATAGATAGATAGATAGATAGATATGTGTGTGTCCACATCTCATCATAATGTAATTTGTGCTGTTTTCAGGTGAACGAATGCAAACACTTCTCACATCAGTCCTGCTGCCTTCAGGTGCTGTGGGGATTTCCTGAACTGAAGGTCAAGCTTGGATATCTAAGCATACACTGTATCTTAAAGCTAATAACTAAGTCCAAGGTAAAACAACTCACCACGGGCTGCAACACTGGCACAACATTGGACCAAAGTGAAGCAGGTGCCTAACCTTAATCAATAAAGTTGATAAATATAATGAATTATTCCATACACACAAATCACAGCACTCTTCACACCCTTTCATATTTTATTCATGATCAGTTGTAGAAAACTGTAAGTGAATGTTATGATTTATGGTCCGTGTGCTCCATTTAGACTGTTTGTTTTGTTTTTTTAAATTTAGTTTAACTCTTCAGCCAACAGGCTTCAAAACTGTTCAAAGTGTTCATCTTTTACTTTGAAGGCTGCAGCTGTTTCCTGACACTCTCCTCTCACTTTTTCTGTGCGTATTGTACAAGACAAACAAATGCATGGCGGTCGCTTTTCTGTTTGAGAAAGAAAAATGTTCACAAGTATTTGTTAAGATAAACAAACAAACAAACAAACAAACAAAAGCCTCGCAGCCTCGTCCAAGGTTTTTTCTGTTTACTCGTTTAAGAAAGAACCCCAGTGAGTGACATTTTTCATTATACGTCAACACCTGCAGATGAATTATGTGTCTGTGTGTGAAACACAGACCACATTTGTTGTATATTTAGTCCTCCAGGTCCTTTCAGCTGTTGTGTAATGAAATCTATAACTTCCTCCACGTCAGCGTATTGTTTGTGTTTTGAGTCTGTGCATTCTGATCAGCTGATTTAAGTCTCTTACTCAGAATTTCTCCACGTCTAAACACCCGAGACTTAAGTATGTCATTCATGCCTCGGAAAAAAATAAAACGAAATTAAATCGAAATCGTTTGCGTGTTTGCAAGCAGCTATGATCCCCCCCACCAGTTAGTCAGTGTCCTTTGAGACGAGTAACACTTTTATTGTGAGGAAAAAAATCACTTTATTGTGGTCACGACTTAACGATCTCATTCTCAGGCGTTATTAAATCGTGGCCACGACTTTGATCTCGTTCCCATGTGATATATTTTCTCTAACAAATGTCACCTGAGGGGTTCCTACGTGATCCAGTCAGTGTTCGGAGAAGCAGAGAGGAGAACCAGCACAGGAGCTGAGCACACTGCTTTGTACACTCTGGGAAATAAAGGTGCTAACTAGAACCATAAAGAAAGGTTGTTCTTGGCTTATGCCTCATAGAAGAACCTTTTTTGGTTCCTGTTTGAGCCCTTTCAGAGAGAGGTTATACCTAGAACCATCTGTTAAAGGTTTCACCCAGAACCCCCTATGAGAGGTTGTACAGAGAACACTCCTATGGCGTAATGGTTCCACCTAGAACCCTCTTTGGGGGTCCTGTCCAGAAACTTTCCATCTCCTAAGGGTGCCAACAAGAACCCACCCAGGGGGTTCAACTGAGACCCTTTTTATATCCCAAGGATTTTATTTAGAACACTTTGGGATATTCTACTGAGAGCCTTTTCTATGGTCAAAAGGTTTTTATTGAGAACACTGTCAGGGGGTTCTACTGAGAACCCTTTTATTGTCCAAGGGTTTTATCCAGAACACACTCAGGGGGTTCTACTGAGAACCTGGTTATATTCCAAAGGTTTTACCTAGAACCCACCCCAGGGGTTCTACCAAGGTCCTTTACACATCCCAAGGTTTTATTTTAAATCTAGAATACATCCAGGGGTTCTGCCAAGAACCTTTTTATATCCCAAAGGTTTTTGTCTAGAGCACTCAGGGATTTCTACCAAGAACCTGATTATATTCCAAGGATTCTAGTAGAACACACTCAGAGGATTCTACTGAGAGCCTTTTTTAGATTCCAAAGGTCTTTTTTTTCTAGAACACACTTAGGGGTTCTAGCAAGAACCTTTTTATTTTATGGTACAAAAAAGATCTTGACAAAAGAGCTCTTTAAGGACTCCAACAACCCCTGAAGATCTCTTTATTCCCAAAAGAACTCTTTGGATGAAAAGGGTTCTTAACGGCTCCCTTAGTTCTACAAAGAACCAATGACAAATCTTTATGCAAAAAACGTTTTTTCAGAATTAAACGACACTGGGTGGAACCTCAGCCCCTCATGAAGAACCCTTTTGGAAACATTTTCTATAAGTGAGCCCTGACATGCGTATATACTGATTAATTGGTGGTTATTTTCTAAGATCAGACGTCTAAATAATGAGAGAGAAAACGTGAGAGCATTTCAGCTCCAGGCTAAAAATAAAATTCATGGTATGTTAAAAGCCACATCAGTGGGCTGCTGTCATTAGTATTTAGCGAGGACACCTTCTCTAACTATATATATTCATGCTCCACGGGGAGTATCGAAGCAGTAAAGGTCAGGATGTCATTCATCCTCTCAGCGTGAGAGGAAATCCTATCTGCAACAGCCTCGACACGACAGGAAGATGCTGTTATATTCAGGGAAAGGTCAAAGTTTAAATCATTCCCCTCTGGATTAAAGAGCCGGTCTTTGTTGTCAGGTTCACTTTTAGACTGGGTTCAGACTGATGAACTGATCGCAAAGGTCGATCATAGTAAGAGCTTTTTAATATTGTTGAATAAAGGTTATTTCTTTGAATGGAGCAGTGCTTATAATCCGATTTCTCACCACAACTGATTGGGTTTATCGTTTGGATTGTATGTTTCTTTACAGCACAAAAAAAAAATTGACCTTTCCTGAGTCAGTTGAGGAAGCTTGGTACCCGACAGAACCTCGCTTAACATTTTATATTTGTGTTTCCTGGAAATTCTGAAGATGGTTGAAAGATTTTGCTGGAAACATATCACCACATTTTAAGTTAGCTCATGTTAGCAAAACATCTAATAAAAACATCAAAACATCTGATAGCTGATGTTAGCAAAATGCAAGCTAATTAGCAAGCTAATCTACATCAATAATTAGCTAACTACTTAGCTAGCATTTTTCTAACATTAATTAACTTACTTAACTTAATTTAAGTTACAGGTCCACAGAAATATATTTAAACTATCTTCAGAATCATTAGCTAGCTAGTTAGTTTGTGTTTTGCTAACATCAGCTATCAGATGTTTTGTTTTGCTGTTTTTATCAGATGTTTTGCTAATATTAGCTAACATAAGATGTGACCATATGTGTTGCTTTTGCAGGTCCCCTAGAAACATCTTTAAACCATCTTCAGAACTTTTCTTAGGCAGTCCTTCAGCGCACACATCTGAAAAGTACAGGAAACAAGAAAGGAGAAAGTCGACTGAAGTCCTGGGGTCAATAACTCAACATTTTGGACAATTTTCTTATTTGCCTTCTTGCCAAGAGTTAGAAGATCAGTATCACTGTCATGTCTGTGTGTTGAGTGTGTATTGACTGTTTTTGGAGGCCCCTGTGGACAGAAGAAGTGTTTCCATCTTAATAACCAAAAAATATAATGCCATAAATAAAAATATTTAAATAAAAATCTCCTCCAGCTTGTTTTTAACTGGCTAATATACTACTCACTGTAACTTTGTCTGGAAAAAAGGTAAACAAAAGCTTGTTATTTCCATGGATGGTGTCTTCAACTGATGTAGGTCATATAGACGCAAATTAATAAACTGAGACCGTTTCATAACCAGTAGGGTTGTGAAGATTCACTCATGTATCTGATGCATCGAGCTTTAATACGTAAGATGCAAGTGCATCAATGCAGACGGCCTGTATCAGGGGGAAAAAATCAATGCTGCACTAGCGCACTGATACATAAGTTTGTGTTTTATAAGAAAAATGATAAACACTGGTGCAAATCATTTATGCAAAATGTGTTGGACAGCAGTGCACAGAGCCACGAGTCTCCCGACACACAGAGACGTCATGCCACTAACACGTAGCATCACTGTTCCTCCACATCACTCTTCCTCTATACGGTCAAACACTCTTCATATGAAACAGATTAGCATATTATCTTACTAATCGGATTGTACCAGATCGTTATTTAAAAGATGCATCATATCATTGAACATATATCCAGATTCAAACTGGTCTCAGTCAGTGAGATGCACGCCCCAAATAATCAGTTAAAAACTCCTTGTAGTGGCTTTAATGCACACACATAAGAGCGCTATTGATATTCTCCTCGAGCTGTCTGCAAGAAAATGTATAAGTGTCTGTCTCAAAATGTCTCATAAGTCCCTAAAGGATTTATTGTCTGGAGAAGACAGATATTGGGGAGCACTGACTGAATTTAAAAGAACATCGAACGCTCTGTCTTTTCATGTATCCACAGTGACACATCCTGTTCAGCTCAGGTTGTCGATACAGTAGCTGAGTGCCACAATGAAGGCGATTGAACAGTGTTTCCAGAACCAATATTCTCTAAATCATTCAGCTGTGTGTTCTGTGGTCACAGCAGCTCGCCACAGAATTCAATAGGTTAAAAGAAGCTAAATCAAAAGAAATAAAAGACACAAATGAAAGACATCATGAGAGCAATTATATGCTGAATAATACGGTAGAATTAGACAGTCTTCAAAGGACCTGTCATATGAAGTCATTCCACACACACACACACTCAACCCACCCACACACTCTCCCAGCTGCCTCTGGATGTGTGAGGTAACTGCCACTCTCGCCATGTACCTCTCCAGCCTGAGACGGCAGCGGTTGGTGGCTGAGTCACCGCTTTCCTCTGATGTCGCTGCAGACAGAATCACTAATGAACCCACCAATCTCCAGCCGGGCCGGCTCTGTGGTCGCCTGTCTGCGGGATTCAAAATGCGCCCTCTTTGCATCGCAGTGTACTTTATCAAGCAGCCGTTTGAGTGCTTTGAGCGACTGCATGGCTTCAGCAGTAGCCTACAGTTATAGACAGTATAGTCTGTACTCCCTGCTGCATGTTCAAACTGATTACAACAAAACTTTTTTTCACAAAACTCTACCCAAAACAAAGTTTGGTTGCACTTTAGTTTACAGTACACTAGTAAAACGCAACAAGCTGTACTTTATATTAAATTAGATAAAAACAAGATGGCCATATAGACCCTTAGAGTGTAATTAGGGACACATTAGAACAGAACTATACTGTAAACTAAAGTGTGTTGTTTCCCACCGTCAGACCCTTATTAGACTTTATTAGAGTGTAATTAGGGACGCACTGTAAGAGAACTGTACTGTAAACTATCACTGGATGTGATTACAATTTTGGCTTTTACTTGGTAGATCTGGTTCACATATTGTTCTTAAATGCGGAAGTAGCAAATATGTGACTCCACTTTAGTTTACAGTGCAGTTCTGTTGTAATGTGTCCCTAATTACCCTCTAATAAAGTCTAATAAGGGTCTAATAAATAAAAAACATATTATTTATTGTTGTTGAATTTGATTTACAGTTACGTCTTATAAGTGTACGATAAAATAAAGTGTGGACCAAATTTCTGTACTTTAAAAATTCATCAGATGAGACATGTTTAAACACTCACAGATCGTCATTCCTGCACCAACAAAGAGCTCAAATTGTTGCCTTTTTGTGTCTATATAAAGCCAGTCTGCCATCATCTCAGCAGTGAATCATACCGGCTCCCATTTTAAGGGCGCAGAGTCGTGGGTCGTGTCCTCTCGGTGTAAATGCAGCGTCTGGGGATGCGCTTATGGTCCTGTCTGTGTGGTGACAAGGCAGAGGCAGGAAGGTGACGTGCAATGTCACTCTCTATCTTTAGAGTCGTTGAGTAACCTGTCAGTTCGCATTAAGGAAAACCGTCACAGACCCACATCAGAGTGGGTTTTAGGATGCAGATTTTATTTCTGTATTTTATACGCAAGAAGGTATAGTCGGCTGACAGCAGAAAACGTGTCTAATTCAGTAAAACAAAACAGACGAGGTAAAGACGTACAAATTAAGCGAAGCTGTCCATGC
>JAJHUR010096473.1:0-10914 GCA_027495735.1 Lutjanus campechanus
GGACAGGTGGGCAACTTGAAAGCATAATGCTGATGGGGCATTGAGGCATAAGTAGCGGTGGGGGAAAAAGGGTAGTGCAAAAGGTACTGGTATGATAATGTGCATAAGAAGACCAATGTAACAGAACAGCTTCATGCAAAATGTACATGTGCAGTGCAATGTACAGATCAACATGTAATCCAGAACATGTATAAAATGTAGAGCTGAGGTTTATGAGAAGAGTCATGTACTCACGGTGGGGTGCAGAGGATGACATGGAGTTAAGGAGTCTCACAGCCTGAGGACAGAAGCTGCTCTGCAGTCTGGTGGTACTGTGATACTGTTGTATGGCTGCTAGGTGGCAGTAGGGTGCACCATGATTCTGCACTTTCAAGGTATTGCAATGATGTATTAGTTAATAAATCACACACAGAGCTAAAGTTAGCCTTAAAGTGGACATTACTATTAACTATTAATAGCATCATGAATGGAGATGGAGTGGTGGCATGGGCTAACCTGGCACCTAACCTGCTAAAATTGACCCACAATTTAAAAGTGAATCCATTTCAGGTGCAACCTTTTAGTTTTTCTGAACACTGTAATCTTAAACTTCTGCCTAATGTTATCGACACATGTTAGAGTTCTAAGTCTGGACTGGATGTTTTGGGGGTTTTTTCCCCTGAAATGCACATTGGGAGTCGTAGTTACCCTCCTAAGTTTTTATGTACATGGACTCTTACCTTGGACTTTTCTAATCACAGAAACAGATATTTTCTAATGCAGTTTTCAAATTTTTTTGTGCTGATGATTCAAACAAGGGAGTTTCATGTCTATCCAAGAAGTGTTCCAACTGTCAGTTGCGTAACATTGTCTATGACTTGCTGACAGATGCAGTGAATAACATTAATCATCTCACTACAATGGCGCCTGTCAAGGGGTGGGATATATTAGGCAGCAAATGAACAGTCAGTTCTTGAAGTGGATGAGTTGGAAGCAGGAAAAATGGGTAAGTGAGGATCTGAGCCACTTTGACAGCGGCTGGGCGAGAGTGGCAGGTCTTGCGGGGCTGTATGCAGCGGTTATCAACCGACCAAAAGTTGGCCAAGGAGGGGCAACCCGTGAACCAGCGACAGGGTCATGGGCACCCAAGGCTCACTGATGCACATGTGAAGGCCAGCCCATCTGCTCCAATCTCACAGAGGAGCAACTGTAGTACAAATTGCTGAAAAAGTTGATGCAGGCTATGACAGAAGAGTGTCAGAACATGCTGTGCATCTCAGTTCTGCTTTGTATAGTGCTGTGTAGCTGCAGACTGGTCACAGTGCCCATCCTGGACCCCTGTCCACCATCAAAAGCGCCCACAATGTGCAGGTGAGCATCAGAACTGGACCACGGAGCAATTAAAGGAGGTGGCCTGGTGTTGACTTTGCCTCTAAATTCCCCAGATCTCAATCTGATTGGGCATCTGTGGGATGTGCTGAAACAGCAAGTCTGATCCATGCGCTATTTTGGTGGCATGAGGGCGATTAAAACAGTATTATGCTTTGATGTTGTGGCTGATTGGTGTATAATAGACCCAGGAACTTCTCCCAGACCTCCTGATTACCACCTTACCACAGTCCTGCATGGATCCAAACCTGCCTCACCCCAGATTCAGAGCCGATCCATCACCCGCAATTATCTCTTAAGCCAAATCTGCACCTGCCTGGAGCCGTAAATATAAGCCCCATGACCGAACCCGCACCTGAGATTAAACTCTTATACACAGTCACTCACATACAGTATCACTTGCGCAGCACCTGTACTCCAGCAGCTGATGACGTGTTTCCATACTGACAACAAGCCTAACATTCAGCTATCAAAGCTAATACTTTTTGAAACTTTTTACAAGCAGAAAAGCCACCGTAAATGTTGTCCTCACAATCTTTGAGTGCAGATACATCCTCCCAAACGTCCAGCAGGACCTTTGACGATGTACACAATTTGGTATCCAACACCAGCTATTTTTTGCCTTTATACCAGTTCAGGTTAGTTTTAGCCTGTAGCTAACGTACATCGTGCTCAGCTCAAACAGTGACATCCCATTGTTTGGCAGGGTCAAAGGTAGGCTTTAACGATAAAATCCTGCTGACTGATTAAGCTCATTTTTATTTTTAATTTCTCCAGGGAAAAAAAAAAACATACTATTGTACTGTATGTGTTATATTATTGTTCCCACCTGCTGCCCCCAGCAATTATTTCACCCACACTGATTAATTTATATAAATATATATTTTACCCTTTGCACAACGTTTTTGCAGGACTCTACCTCACCACCAATTGTCGTAATAAATGGGAAACTACATTTTTGAATTTTGCTATAAAGAAAGTAAAGTTGTAAAGAAAGTTGCTTTCTTTACAACTGTAAAGAAAGCAACATGCATTAAACAGGTTGTTGGGGGTATTCTTTTGTCGGTGCCTTTATGTTTGCTCACATTTCTCCTTTTTGTTCAGTCAGCTGTTCATATTTCCACAATGATATGGACACAGCAATGCTGCCATGGCAGATGAATATTTAAACAGTCACAAAATGATACAGAGATACTGTACAGTGTTTGAGTCAAGAGATTCTTATCACCCTACAGTGCAGCCAGAGCTCAAGCTTGTTGCTTTAACGACATCTTTCTGCAAACTGTCTGATTCAGGCTTTACTCTGGCATAAAGACAGTAAAGAGAAGAACAACAGAGAGAAAATGTCAACACTTTCACTATTAGCTTCCTATCTCGTTTGCCTCATCTGCAAAGATTCTGCCAAGTCCCCAAAGGTTGATTAATCCACACATGACGGCCTCCCTGTTTCCAAGCTCTGCTGTGGCCCCGTTCCACAATCTCTGCCTCATTTTTAATAATTAAATTCAGTGTTCCCTCTCCGCAGATAGAGGCTTGACTCCCTGCTGCAAAGTCACAGATGAGAAGCCCCGGCAAACGGGGGAAGAGTGTGTTGGAACAAACCTCTTAAGCTTTCAACGCGCTGCCCTTACACTCTTCAGTTCTGATCCTGTAAATTTGCCGTGCGGGATGAAAAAGATGCCCTGCTCAAGGACGCTTTTAAATTCTCATTCAGAACTTGCGCGAGGCACGAGGTGCAATCAATCAAATCAAAGTGGGCTCTGACACATGTGTTTGTTCTTTTCACACAGAGGCAACAACAAACAGAAAGCTGACAACCCAGCAACAGTACCAACCCTTTTCTCCTGAAGAATGTTGAAATTCCACAAATCTGTTGATCCTGAGTTACAGTCAGTGTCAATGATTTAATTATAATCATTTATTTAGTTATTTATTTTACAACATATAGACTTAGAGATAAGGGTTTGGAAGAAGGAGTTCCTCAAGGATTGTTGAAATCCTTGAACCCCTAGGGTGGGTTCTAGATGAAACCCTCGGACTGTAAAAGGTTTTCAGGAGATACCCATGAGTGTGTTCCAGATAAAACCCTCGGAACACAAAAGGTTCTCTGTAGAACCCCTAGATGGGTTCTAGAAAAAACCCACTCAATATAAAAAGGTTCTTGGTAAACCCCCTGGATAAAATCCTTGGAATATAAAGAGGTTCTTGAGAGAGTCACCTAAACGTGTTCTAGATATAAAAAAAAAAAGGTTTGGAACAAAAAAGGTTCTCAGTAGAACACCCCTGGTGGGTTCTAGATAAAACTTTTTATTTATTTATTTATTTTTTTTACAACATATAGACTTAGATATGAGGGTTTGGAAGAATGAGTTACTCAAGGATTGTTGAAATCCTTGAACCCCTTGGTGAGTTCTAGATGAAACCCTTGGGATATAAAAGGTTTTTCAGTAGAACCCCTGGGTGGATTCGGGATACAACCCTCAAACATAAAACGTTTCTCTGGAGAAACCCACGAGCGTGTTCCAGATAAAACCCCTGGAACAAAAAAGGCTCTCTGTAGAACCCCTGGATGGGTTTGAGAAAAAAAACCCCCACTGAATATAAAAAGGTTCTCAGTAGAACCCCCTGGATAAAACCACTGGAATATAAAGAGGTTCTCGGGAGAGTCACGTGTTCTAGATTTAAAAAAAATGTTGGAACAAAAAAGATTCTCAGCAGAACACCCCTGGTAGGTTCTAGATAAAAGAAGAAGAAGCCTTTATGGTTCTAGTTAGCACCTTGTACACAGTGACCACAGAATGAGTAGTTTGTAGTGACCAGCACTTTTAAAGACACACCTTCCCTATGTCACAGGCACACACACACACACACACACACACACACACACACCCCTAGCAAGATGAATAGCTGAGCTGAAAGTGCGGCGCAATATGGTACAAACGCACAGCCGGCACACACTAATGGAAGAGGTCCAACCAAGTTTCCGTCAAGCCTGCCAGCCTTTGGCAACACAAAAAGGTCCACCATTTTGTCAGTCTGCCATCCCTGCAATCCAGATTCCCTTCATCAGCATTCATCTCACTATTCAACCAACAATCCATCAGTTCATCGCCCTGGCATCCCCAGGAAATCACAGCTCACTCTGCACTGGAGTTCACAGGATAACGCTGGAGCTTCCGGCTCTCTCTGACAAAGCTCCAACACTAGTAGAGGTCTCACTCTGACTCCCTTTGAAAGACCAGTGTTGAATTTTCTACATATTTGACTGTGAAAGACTATAAAAGACTGAGTAAGTGACTCTGGGGTTGGGGTAGATGTTGGTTGTTTTGCACTGTCACTCCTGTATAAATACACTGTTGGGGAAAATTCGACTGTGCTGCATGAGGTACTGAATTGTCCAATGAGAACATAATGCCTACATATACTGGGCTGTATTGTACAGAATTGATAGAACCCAAAAAACAGAAAAAACAGCATCACCAACTATAAAAAGGGACTACAAATGATGGACAAAATTTCCCCATCTGTTTTTAATTTCATGTTTGAGTGTGTGTTTGTTTCTATGTGTCTATTCAATCGGATCTCTTTTAAAAAGCATATATTGCTGGTTGTAACGAGTCATCTGTCATGTCCCGGTGCCTCTGGGAACACAGGCTGCTTTATTCTCCATGCATCCACAGTCGTCTTTGAAAAGAATGTAGGTTCAGGCATGTCTCCCATCAAGCCTTGATCCGTCTCTACAGGAGCTCTCTCATTTCCTCTGAGGTGGAAAACCTGCCCTGTACGGCTCAGCGATTACAAGGTTCAAACAAAAAGCAAGGTCAGCTTGATTACAGTCTCCGGAGTGAAGCGACATATTGTATTTGAAACATTTATTGCTCCGTTAATTCTTCCTTTCAGTCCTTTAAAGTTTCATTACAAAAACAAGCTCTGCACAGAACCTCTGAAGATTTGTCAGGATGCTTTCTGGGAAACAACACCAGGTTGTTTTTAAAAGTCAAACCAAAGTACTGAACTGCTGTGTCTCCGCCGGAGCTTTTACTTTACTCCCCCCTGAAACAGAAGGATGGCGTGGACATGGTGTCCTATCAGAAAAACAACAACCTATCCACTAATGGAGCTTTAACTGGATTAGATCCTCCTTCATCACAACAATGAAGGTCAGTCTGTACTATCACAGGGCAACAAGGACTATGTTTGTTGACATAGTTCCAGTCAGTGGCCCCGCTGCTGGGTTTAGACTGATATATGATCTTGTCTAATCATCCAACAGATATGATGGATGGGGTGTAGCTTGATTAACTACTATCATTATCTACACTGGTCATTTGTAGGAAACCTTCTAAGGTAACTTGCTTTGAACTCACAGTTTGTTGGGGAGTTGCTGCCTGACTGAAGTCTGAGAGAATTATCCTGATTACATCTTCAAGGGTTATACAGTAATTTTGGATATATAAATCTCATAATGTATGTAATGTCCATCACATCACTGTTGTCATGTGAGTGACGTCACTTCCTTCAACTGACATACATGCTTAGTTATTTTAAGCCAGACCATGATCTTTACTTAAACCCAGCCAAGTAACTTTATTGCTCAAGCCAAACCCAAAGGTTTGTGTGCCTTAACTTAGCCAAATAGTTTTATTGCTTAAACCAAACCAAGTTGTTTTATTACATAAAGCAAACCAAGCAGTTTTATTGCCTAAACCTAAGCAAGTAGTTTTACTGCCTAAACCTAATCAAGTAGTTTTTGTGCATTAAAGCGATATTCCACCCCAGAATGATAGTCCACTCAATATGTACTCACCCCTATGCTGATGTGAGGATGAGGATCTTCAGTTCACAAAACAATCCTGGAGTTTCAGCAGAAGACAGGGTTGCAGCTAATGGCAGTTAATGGTGACCATGGATAAAAAAGAAAAAAAAGAACACAAAACAAACACAAAATGTCTCCATCCTGCTCGTGTGGTGTAATCCAAGTGTCTGTGAGCCGCGACATTAAAATTTAACCACAAAAAATGCCATTTACACCATGTTTTTAGCCAAAATGTTAACTGTAGCCTCCCAGGTAGCGTGTAAACATGGCGTCGATGTATCGCAAGACTTCGTATATTTCGCGAGATGGATCGCGAGACTTTGTATATTTCGCGAGATGGATCGCGAGACTTTGTATATCTCTTAATGGATGCACGTGTGAAGATCTTCACTCATCCTCACATTGGCATTGGGGTGAGTACATATTGAGTGGATTATCATTCTGGGGTGGAATATTGCTTTAACCTAACCAAACGGTGACTATTTTACAACGTAAACTACGTGTAACATAAGTTATGACATTGTCCAAGTTACGTCACTTCTGTCACAGGACATATGTAAAGTTGTTATTTTAACTCAAATCATGATCTTTTACTAACCCTAACCAAGTAGTTTTATTGTCTAAGCCTAACCAAGCAGTTTTTGTGCCTAAACCTAACCAAACTGTGACCATTTTACAACATTAACCACATGTGTAATGTCACGTTGTGCCATGTGACACATGTGACATAACATAGCTAAGGTCTGGTAAGCCCATTGCTGCCAGTATTCTCTATCAGCAATATGTCTTTTGGGGGTAACTGACAATTGGTCTACTCCATGAGGCATGAGGATGTGTTGATTTTCACAGGCTGAGCGGTACGTCACTTGTGCCTT
The DNA here is from genome assembly GCA_027495735.1 of Lutjanus campechanus. Taxonomy (NCBI): domain Eukaryota; kingdom Metazoa; phylum Chordata; class Actinopteri; order Lutjaniformes; family Lutjanidae; genus Lutjanus; species Lutjanus campechanus. Next base: position 7,060 of record JAJHUR010096473.1, read on the forward strand.
ATACTATTTTCCTCTTTAATGAGATACCTTCAATAGCCTGAATTGCATTTTGTCATGTGTCAGCACTGGCGATGGCTGTCCTATTCTTGTACAAGTGATATCTCAAGAATGCCTAAAGGGAATTTCTTCAAACTTGGCACAAATGTTCACTTGGACTTAAGGATGAAATAACTTTGATTGATTAAATTTTGGTAGTCATGGGCGTCCCATTCTCGTGAACACGATATCTCTGGTTTTTGGCCTTAACCTAAGAATTCATACATTTATTACAACAACAAAAAATCACAGAAATGTGATAAAATGAAGTGATGACATTTTCTATCCAAAGGCCTTAAAGGTCAACTTCACAGTGACATCATAATGTTCAGCTCTTTATCAGTCAAAAAATCACTGTGCCCATAAAACCCACCTTTTATTAAATTTCTTCAAAATCTTCACTGCATATATCGTACAAGTCTAGCCAGATATGGATGTAAACTGCGACTTGATTGTTGGGTGGAGGCATACAATGTGATGAATTAAGTCTAGTTTTATTTTACTAATTCGGTCTGACATCCTGGTGGTAATCGCTGCTAGTTGCAGTTCAACTATGCTGATTTAAGAAATGATATTTCCATAGGTTGCTTTACAACAACCCGTTTCTGAGTGTTTTCATCAGTGTAGCTAGCTAGCAAGCTACAAGAAGCTACAGAGGTTACAGAAGCTTTTTAATGTGATGCAGCAATATCAGGACAACAGTCTTCCAATCCTTTCCTGGAATAGTGTCTATCACTCTGCAGATAACTAATACATCTGTGCTTTTCTCAGGGTCATCGCCTTTGTAGAACACCTCAGGAAGAGGGTGTTGAAGATTATCCATACAATACAAGGCAGCTATCTCCTGTCTTATAATGAACTGCCATTTCCTCTTTCTCTTTTTCATTACAGCTCCAGAGATTCAATTCAAAATATCCTTAAATGTTCCCAGCCAGGGAGATTACATTAGCCTAATGCATTATCATATGCCAGCAAGCTTCTTCCAATCAAAAAACAAAACACAACAAAGTGTAGATCAGAAGATGAGCTATGGACTCTCTTCGGAATCGCTGGGAGGAATATTTAGAGATCTGTTTTTCATGCTGTTTCTTCAGGAAATAAATCATGCAGCGTGTGAGATTGCGAGGAAATCAGCAGAGACTTCAGGACACGCTCTCAGTCTCACAAATTCTGTCATTTGTGTGCTTAAGATTTATTGCAGATTAAACAAACATGATATAAGCTGCTAATTAGTGGGTTTTACAGGTGCTGGAAGGCGGATTTTGTTCCCTTAAAGCAACATTATGTAACAACTCTACCTTAAAATGACAGCTTCAAAATTATTCGATGCTACACTGACTTGTAATAGGGTGAAAGGTGCCTCTGTCACCCCATATGCCTGTTATTGCACTATGTATGCACTTTGGTGGGCACGCTGCAACCAGCATGATAACGCTTAAACAGCACAAAGTCACACACCACAAACTATATCACAGATTTTTTTGAAACTGAATCACATATCATGGAGAAAATGTTTTCTGTTTTTCCCTCCAATGTCCACCAGCTGCTCCGCCTCAGCTCTGACTCACAGTTTCTTGATGGACAGCTGAGAACCGCTGATAAATGCAGCTGCTGTTAGCTTGTTAGCTCATAGCCATACTGCCCAGACTTGGTGTTCAGAACACCAGGGCACAGGGCATACTTGCCAACCCTTCTGATTTTCCCAGGATGGTGGAATCTGGACTGCAGCTTGAGATTTTAGGACCATATTTTTTATAGTTACAGTTATAGTTAAAGTTGGTGTGGACGGACCTTAAGTCTTACAACTCTATAAATCTACTGTTTCCACCTGGGCAACACTATCGCTGCACCAAGTGTTCTTCTTAATACAGCCATGCCCCTGGGTCATGTCTGGAAGGGAACCCCAGATGTGTGAAAGATCTTGCAATCATGAAAACGATGTTTCAATGTTGAAACGATGTTGAAACAATGTTTAACTAAACTTAATCAAGTGTTTTTTGTCGCCAAACCTACTTAGAATTTAACCACAGTGTTGTGACATTGTAAAACAAAGTGCACAATGACAGTAAGTAAGTACAAGTACAAGTACAAGTACAAGTACAGGAGTGTCCAGGGTTCCCCTCTAGACATGACCATGCTCGCACCGCATCCTCAGTGAGTGAGAGACAGAAATGGAGAGTACAAAGAAATAGATATTCAAGGCAATGTCAGAGGTTCTGAGTCGTAGAACCGTTTTTTAACTGTCTTTAACTGTCTAACAGCTTAACTATCATACCCTTAGAAAAAAATGTAAAATATTCACTTTCTTTGTTACTGTTATCAAATTTGAAATTGCAGCAGGTCAGGCTAAATGCTGCAGTCCCATTAAGTGTCACTTATAGGACATCTGCAGGCATCTGTTGTACTTATTATTTTGTTATTTTATTTTTTTAAAGCCATCAGAATGGAGGAAACAAACTAAACTCAAATTTCTTGGGGTGGGGTGTTCCCCGCTTTGGTTTTGAAAATCCCTGATAGGATTCCTTTCCTTAATACATCCAAGGCTCATGACATGACGCGCTAAAAGAGCGGCATTCATCGAGCGTGCTCATATTTTTGGTGAACGATGAACTGAATGTCATTATAATGAGGAACTTTGTTGAAATAATGACTTGGAAACTCAAAATAATGAGTATAAGTATTTCAAAATATTGACTGTCAAATAATGAGAAACTTTCTCAAAATGACTTACATACAAAGTCATTATTTTGAGATATTAAGTCATTATTTTCAGAAAGTTTCTAATTTTATATATTTCAAGATGCTCAGTATTTTAAGATAGGGGAGACCAGGGGCAATCGCACTTTTCACTTCATAACTCACAGACTACTTGAAATCCACCAGTCATCTTTTGATGTGAGAAACAATATACTGTATGTGCACGAATTAATAATATAATTAATATATTTTCACCAATAAGCGCAAGACTGTAATATTAAAATTCATGCAAGTCAAGAGTATTACCATTGCCCTCATGGTGGGGGCAGTTGAAACACTGAAAAAAGAGGTCATACTAACCCACTGTGCCTCAAATAAAACCACCTCTCAAAGTAATCACATTACTGCTGTTGTTTCTAATAATAGTACTTAACTTTTTAGGCTAATTTTCTAAGATTTTAATTATTTGAATTAACTAACTTAACTAGAAGTAATTTTACATTTTCTAATGAAATAAATACAAAAATATGAATATTGCACACAACTAAGTATAACGTCATTATGTAGACTCCAGTGTTGCTGGTCAGAGGACATTCTATTGCAAATAAAAAAAAATTTAAAAAGGAAGAAATGAATGGGAACTAATTCATTTTTGTGTAACCTAATCTCTGTGAAGTGAACTTTGAGCTAGCTCTTTTTAAGTGTGAACTTGCACAATGCTGGTTCATGCCTTGTTTATATCATATAGTTACCATAATAAAAGTTATAAAAGTTTCTGACCTGTAAATAGCATTCACATCAACATACAAGTTGTTAATATGACTGGGTAAGTCAGATTTTTCTTAAAGCGATATTCCACTTTACATGATAACCCACTCAGTATGTACTCACCACTATGCCGATGTGATGATGGGTGAAGGTCTTCAGTTCACAAAACAATCCTGGAGTTTTAGGAGAAACAGGGTAGCAGCCTCATCCAGTACAATGGCAGTGAACGGTGACCACGGATAAAACGTTAAAAAAAGAACACAAAACAAACACAAAATGTCTCCATCCTGCTTGTGTGGTGTAATCCAAGTGTCCGCAAGCCGCGACATTAAAAATTAACCGTAAAAGACGTCA
>JAJHUR010096474.1:0-11445 GCA_027495735.1 Lutjanus campechanus
TGGTCCTCACTTTCTTGAGCTAATTCTGCTTCTTTTCTTGAGTGTTTGACATTGCCTTCTGTGGCTGAGACAACAGGTTCCTTAGTGTATTCTTGATTCTTTGCTTGTGATGATTGATACAAAGATTTGGCCTCGATTGTGGCCTGTTGGAGACTATGTATTGCAGTTTGGAGGTTAGAGATCTCGTCATCCTCATCTACTACCTCGACTAATTCAGCCTGGTGGATCCTGTCATCGTCTGGTGTTTCATTGTGTAGGTATGATCCCTGTGGTGCAACTATAGAGTAACAAGCTTCTTTTGGTTTTGGGGCATCACACTCTCTTAAGGTATTCTTAGGTTGCCCAGGGGACGATACTTCAACACTGCATTCTGTAGAGGAGTTGCTCTTTCCAAGTGGCACATTTTGACCTGGTGAAGTAGTGGTAGATTGGGCAAGATTTTCAAATGCATTTTGCTTTGGTTGGACTGGTCTTGGGTCTCCAGAGAACATGTTTTTCAGTTTCTTTACATCCACTGGTCCCCATTCCTCTGCCTGATCACCTCTCTGTTCATGAACTTCCATGCTTTGTCCATCCACATTTTGGTTTGGAAGGAGTTCTTGTTCTTGTGCTGCTGACGCAGACTGAGGACTTTTCAAAGACTCTAAATCTCTTGGTGAAATAGCAGTAGGTTTAGCAATATTTTCATATATATTTTGCTTTGGTTGGACTGGTCTTGGGTCTCCAGAGAACATGTTTTTCAGTTTCTTCACATCCACTGGGACCCATTCTGAAGCACTCTCCTCTGTCTGATCACCTCTCTGTTCATGATGAACCTCCATGCTTGGTCCAGCCACATTTTGGTTAGGAGAAGTTTCTTGTTCTTGTACCAATGACTCAGCCTGAAGACCTTTCAGAAACCCAAAATCTCTTTGTGGAACTGTGGTAGACTGGGCAAGATTTTCATATGCATTTTGCTTTGGTTGGACAGGTCTTTGATCGGCAGAGAACATGTTTTTCAGTTTCTTCACATCCACTGGGGTCCATTCTGAAGCACTCTCCTCTGTCTGATCACCTCTCTGTTCATGATGAAGCTCCATGCCTTGTCCAGCCACATGTTGGTTAGGACTGAGTTCTTGTTCTTGTACCATTGACTCAGCCTGAAGACTTTTCAAAAACTCAGAATCTCTGGGTGGGACAGTCGTAGACTGGGCAAGATTTTCATATGCGTTTTGTTTTGGTTGGACTGGTCTTGGGTCTCCAGAGAACATGTTTTTCAGTCTCTTTACATCCACTGGGACCCATTCTGAAGCACTATCCTCTGTCTGATCATGATGAAGCTCCATGCCTTGTCCAGCCACATTTTGGTTAGGACTGAGTTCTTGTTCTTGCACCACTGGCTCAGCCTGAAGACTTTTCAAAAACCCCATATCTCTTGGTTGAATGGTGGTAGATTCGGCAAGATTTTCATGTACATTTTGCTTTGGTTGTACTGGTCTTTGATCTCCAGAGAACATGTTTTTCAGTTTCTTCACATCCACTGGGGTCCATTCTGAAGCACTCTCCTCTGTCTGATCACCTCTCTGTTCATGATGAAGCTCCATGCCTTGTCCAGCCACATGTGGGTTAGGACTGAGTTCTTGTTCTTGTACCATTGACTCAGCCTGAAGACTTTTCAAAAACTCAAAATCTCTGGGTGGGACGGTCGTAGACTGGGCAAGATTTTCATGTACATTTTGCTTTGGTTGTACTGGTCTTTGATCTCCAGAGAACATGTTTTTCAGTCTCTTTACATCCACTGGGACCCATTCTGAAGCACTCTCCTCTGTCTGATCACCTCTCTGTTCATGATGAACTTCCATGCTTTGTCCATCCATATTTTGGTTAGGAGGGAGTTCTTGTTCTTCTGCTGGCTCAGCCTGAAGACTTTTCAAATACTCCAAATCCCCTTTTTCAATACAACTCTTGAACAGTTTTACATTCCCTTTTACTTCAGTTTCAGACCTTATTGATCCTTGGCAGATTGGGTCTTTAGAGCTTTCTAGAAGGCAGCTCATGGTTGATGCAATTGTGCCTTTTCTTAGTCCTTTACTATCTGTTTTACTTGCATCAACTATTTCTGGCTCCAGTTCATCATACACTGCAAATTGTGGAGGACAGTAACTTTTCACATCTTCCTCATCAAAATAATAGTAGAGGGAGTAAACCATGATTTCTGCACATCTGTTTACATCCTCCTGGATTATAACGCCTTTCCTCAAAGAGTTATCTTGATTGAGAATATCCTCAACAACCTGAACCACATTGGCAGTTTTGAACTCTGTGTCTTGGTTGGTGGTGAACTGATGCTGGTGCACATGTACATTCACCACTGAGGCCTCCATATTTCCTTTACTGTCCTCCTTCAGATAAGTGATCTGAGGCTTTAGATTTGCCCGTGGTAGCAACTGGAGTATGAAGTTTTGTGCACCACCTTCCGCCACCTCATCATATTTAATCTCAGGCCCACCCTCTGATAGTGTGAATTTGGCCTTTTTAGCTAGCATTGTCTCATTCACCTCAATGATTGAGCCACCTGAATGAACGGCATTAACCTGATAAAGGGAATTCAATGTTTCCTTGATGTTCTCAACCATCGTCTCAACTTCGTCTTCGTTCTGCTGCCTAATTTTATCAAATGGCATTGATTCAAACAAATGGGCTCTGTTCTTGACATTAGCTATCGGAAAGTCCTGAGCTGCCCCACTGTCTCCTACTGGGCTTTGGGATTTTGAAGTATGCACAAAGGAATGCTCTCTTTCTATGTTTGTTGGGATAAAAGGATTGTTTGTGAACAGAGCCGCACTCGTTTTGATATTTTCTCCCAAATTTTCTGCATGAGGAAGTCTTGTTGGCTCGTCCTCAAAGGCTGTTTCACCAGTTGAATCTTCTTCCCATCCAGAAGGCTCATGGTCAGTGCTTTGACCGATGATGTCAACAGATGGACCTTGTTTATGGGTCTGATCTGTCAAATAAAGACTTTTGGTAGATGCATTGCTTTTGTTTTCGCTGTGGAGATTCTCTTTTCTACACTCTTGTTTTTGTTTTTGGACTGCCCCTGTCTCATCCCCAGGAATAGAAATTTTCCCCTGCAACTTATTATCCGGATATAGTCTGGAGGTGTTCACAGACTGACTTTCAAACATCCTTCTGGTAGTCTGAACATCTATTCTTATCATCTCCTCCTCACTCTCTCTGTTAGGATCTGCACTAGAACTAAGCATTTTGTGATCGTCCACGATCCCTTTAACACTTTCACTGACTGGCCTCCCTTCATGCGCCTGAAATACAGCTGATGTTTTACTGACGCCTCTTTCCAGTGTTTGCTCTGCCATGTGCTGCTTGGGAGTGTAAGGAGATACTTTGTCACTAGATGCACAGTTCTCAAATATCAAGCGTCTTGAAAGGACCTCTCCCTCGTATCCAGTTTCAGCAGTTGTCACCCCGGTCTCTGAGCTCAAAACCTCAGCAAGCTCCTCATCCACAGCATCATCCAACATCTTCAGCTCTGGGTGTGTGTGCTTCAAGAGCCTTCTCAGCTCGCATTTCTGCCGCTGTTGGTGTAACTTTTCTTTGGAGAGTTGGGGTGGCATGGACTGCTGGAAATGTGGCCCAGAGATGTCTTCTGGCTGATGTCTGGTTGAAGGCGGTAGAGCGTGGTCGTCTTTCCTCTGGTGGGAGTCTTCAGACATCTTAGAAGAACAAAGTAATGTTCTCATAATTGAGTCTTTTATGACAGAAATGAGCTATCCAGTGAAATTCATGCTCCAGAGTGTGCAGCCATGAGAGAGATATGTTACCTTCATCATGCCAGTTGATATGCTTTCCACATGCCAGGTGTCAGTGGGTTAGCTGAGCTCCAAAGCAACCAGCAAATGCAACCACAACCACGTAGTGGCATCCAGTATCTTTGTTTTGTTATTTTGAAAAGAACTTGCAACTCTCAGGAAAACAAACATTTGGTTCTTGAATGCCGAACATGTTAATGTTGTGACAACACAAATCCAATACACACCGTCATGCAAAATGTCTGGTGAAATTCTACCTTACCTTTGTTTGTTTGACTTTTTTCCTGGACTCAGATGACTGATCTTGTCCCTGGAAGCAATAATTATTTCAGGTCAGGATAACTTTACAAAAGCAATGTCATCTTGACCCTGATCAGACTGATTAGATATAGCTTGACCTGTTATCACTAAATGATAAAGTTAAGTGATATATTGTTTGATGTGTAATAATAAACTGCAATGTGTATGCAGCAATGCATCGGTGGACTTTTCTGTTCTCTCAGAAGATTAGATTACAATCTGAATTGTGTTTTTGTAGTTTTAATTATTCCTCCTGGTACAGCGAAGTTGAAAGGTTGTAACAAAGGCTGGTATTTAATGTGTGTAATGAAGTTTTATAAATGAAACTATATGATGTAACTGCTCAAATGCATTTATAGTTAACTGTCTTTGCCATGCTCTGAAACATTTTGCATGTTTACCTTGCATAAAAGCAGTATATCTTTTAGATCATGCTTATGAGGCTACATCCGCACTAATAAAATGCTTACATTTTGCTACGTATTGTCCACACTACTCTAGCATTTTACAGCATCTAGAACTGAGGCGTTTGGAGATGCTGTTGGCCCCGTTTCAGTTTTAAAACTTCAGGATTGTTTTTCAGTCTAGACAGGCAGAAACAGACTTTTGGAAACAATGACAAAGACATAAATTCATACATCTATCTGTTTGGTGAAGGTGACCAATTAACCAACAAGTGATCTGCAGTTCAGCATTACTCTTGTAGTTACTGGGTCTTATTCTGACAGTTTTGAGCCGCTGACAGCTGCAGTGTGGACACCACAACATGGCTATCAGAGCTAATGGCCACTAAATTAGCATGCTCAGTGTAGTACCTGACAAGGGAAGACTGTTAATGCATCTGGACTATTCAGAGAAGTTGATTAAGTCATAAATGTGCGTGTGTTTGTGTAGATAATGAATTTGTTTTGATACACCTGTGTTTGGAAGTTAGCTGCTAGCTTTGGTTAGCTTGCTGCTAGTGTGTTCAGCCACTGTCACTGTTATCTGCTTCCTGTTTACACTGGCCTTGCATACCCAGTCTATGTGAATGGTGATGTGTTTTCTGGCGTCTTACTATGAGTGGAGATTATTCCTGAAACAGTGCTAAAATGCCCATCTGGACAGAGAAATGTAGTAGTCGGGATGTAGCCTAACATAAGGCAAAACAAATCCAGGACTGAAATGAAGAGACGAGTGGTGGGTAGACAGATGTTTACCGGATTTAAAAGGCTCTGTGCTGATTCCTGAGATCCCACCTTTGACAGATAGAGAGCAGACATAGCTTTGACCGAGACACTCAGTTTCTCCTTGGTTTGGATGAAGGAGCTGTCTCTGAAATCTGCAACTGACCTCCTCTTTTCATCTGCAGCAGAGAAATCAGACACAGCAGTTTAATATGACACAAGTGTAAAAAAAAAGGGACTTGGGGAGTAACAGATTACATCTAATGGGATTATGTAATTTAGGATACAAAAAAGTAAGTATTCCATGACAGCTGCAGGAAAAAAAGAGGTGATAAGATTGCTGATATATTTGGTAAAAATGGGGATTATTAGCAGGATTTCAATTTTAACTTTAAAGCGATACTCCACTCTGTGAGATTAAGTCATTCAGTATGTACTCACCATTATGCCGATGTGATGATAAGTGAAGAGCTTCAGTTCACCAAACAATCCTGGAGTTTTAGGAGAAACAGGATGTAAACATGGCGTCGATCTCGCGAGACTTCGTATATATCTTAATGGATGCACGTACGGAAGTCTCGCGAGAACGACGCCATGTTTACATCCTACCGGCTACATGCCACAGCTGATATTTCTGCTAAAAACATGGCGTAAATGGCGTCTTTTGCAGTTAATTTTTAATGTCGCGGCTCGCGGACACTTGGATTACACCACACAAGCAGGATGGAGACATTTTGTGTTTGTTTTGTGTGCTATTTTTAATGTTTTATCAGTGGTCACCGTTCACTGCCATTGTACTGGATGAGGCTGCTACTCTGTTACTCCTAAAACTCCAGGATTGTTTGGTGAACTGAAGATCTTCACTTATCATCACATCAGCATAGTGGTGAGTACATACAAAATGGCTTATTCTCGCATAGTGGAATATCGCTTTAAAATAAAGAATGGTATACTACCACGCACAGTGCACACACCATTTCACAGTCTCACAACACCACCCTGGTTTCAGTGAAACCAGCTAATCCTAAATGGGTGTTCATTTTGCAATTATTTTGTCTATAAACCATAGCTACACAACACAACTGCAAACATTTGTTAACCTGTCAATACAACAACAACAACACCAACGACAACACCAACTACTACGACTACTACTAGCCCACTGAAAATATTTGGTGGCCGTAGGTGGTGATGGTGTGTGGGTAAAAACACAAGCCCCAGACTGAATAAATTTAAGTCAGTTTACTTTAAGTTTGAGAGTGAAAACCAAACGTTACTGAATAAAGTACATTTAAATGTGCATAATTATGGCTACTAATCTAAATGTGCATTCACACATATCAAAAGAGGGAATACCTGGACAAAAGATACATAAATAAATAAACCTACGACAAACATAAAACATTATATTAGGCTAAACAATTTCACCATATTTTAATTACTTTAATATTGTGATACTTGGATAAGGTTACTGACAGGTAATGAGTATTTGTATCAGAATACATTTGTAAAGTAACCCTCCCAGTGAGTACTTGTAATTTTGTCTCGCTTTGTTCACTGGTTATTATTAGCTGTCAAAAAAGCAACTGGTGTCAAAATATGGCACTATTTTAAGACATTTGAACAGGTTTAAACAATTGACTCATTTTAAAAACATACCTGCTCTCAACCATGTCACTAAACCGAGTGTTTATAGTTAGAAATTTTGGGTAGCAGCTGCCATGTGGTCGAGTTATAAATGTACCACTTGTGGAGAGATACCTGACTCCACTGACACACATACTGAGAGTTAAACAGACAGTGAGGCAAGTCACTGCAGCTACAGTTTACTGAGAACACGAGAGCGAAAGTAAACACAGATTATGTCTTAATCTCTCTTGTTTATCACTCATTCTTGAGAACTGGGACAAAACCACTTCTAGGGAAGTTTGATTTTTACTCTTCAATTATGTATATATGTTATATTTTAAAATATCAAACTCTTGGCTTTTAAACCTTGTAACACCTTGTTAAATGTCTGATGGAGTTGATTGGAGAAAGTTTCGAAATTAAAAACGTTCAAGCAAAGCAAAACATTTCATAAATTACATATATTTCATATATATAAATCCTTAAAAAAAATACATTTTCACCCAAAAATTCAGTGAGAGTGTTGATAATAAATTTTAAAGGTTTTTGTAGGACATGATTTGTTCCAAGATGTATAAGAAGGGATAGTAAATCAATAATCCACCAGCAGCTGGAGCACATGGCAAAACAGACATTAAGATTGAGATGAATATAAAGTCAACTCTTTAGCAACCTCTAGCGGTATTAAAGTCTTAACACTCTTATTTTAAAATTTACATGGCTGCTAAAACTATCAATCAAAGATATTTTTAGTTCCCCTAATTTACTGTAGATATTCAGCTTTCTTGGTATGAAGAGTAAGTTTTCAAGCGCACGTGACACACGACATGCTGGTGAGACTGTTTCTACTCAGCAGACACACACATTATTCTCTACTTTGATCAAAATACAAATCCGTACTCACAGAAAATGAAAAGCTCCCAGCTCCTTCTGACCTGCCTGTCCTCTTACTTTCTTTCAGTCTTTGTAAATGTGTTCAGGTCTGATTTCCCGTCAGTTTGTGTCCAGTAATGGTGCCTCTGCCCCTCTCTGTCGCTCTCTCTCTCTCTGCCTCATTCCTGCCCCAGTGACAGCTGACCCTTTCACCTCCCTGCACTTATTCTGGACTCGGAACATGCCGGCTATTTCTGTCCTGCTCCGGCATGGCCTACTAGGACCACACCAGGTTGAGTCAATCACGGTTTCTTGCACAGTCACTGTGCTGATATTCATCTCCATTTCACCTCTTCCCTTTCATTCATACGGTTCCCAGCTTTGACCTGAGTCATAGGACAGAGACAGAGGGCTTTCCAGGGAACGTTTACCAGGCCAGTGTCTTGTTTGGGTTATTTTAGTTACAAAAGGATCTAGACACCCCTTTCCTCTTGTGGCTGATCAAAAGCAAAAGATGCTTGGGAAGATTTTATTTAGTGCCTGACAGATATTGAATTTCTGGGGCCGATGCCAAAACCGATATTTGGGAGTAAAAATATTCAGGTATCGATATATCAGCTGATGATCTTTATTTATATGTATATTAGATACAAAATTAGATCAGGGCACTGAAACAGTGAACCGTCACTGGTATTTTTGATAATTATGAAGAACTATAAATTTAAAAAAAATGCATAAACAGAATAACTTAAATTAAAGCTACATTTTTAGGAATTTTTAACTGGTTATCATTCCATTTAAATTTAACTCGTGCCTCTATATGACCTACATAAGCAATCTAGACACAAGACACAAGTGTTTACATTTTCTGAGATAAAGTTACCCTGAGTTGCATGTTAGCCAATTAAAATGAAGAAGGAAGACATTTTTATTTACAAAATGTAATTTTTTATGTTATATTTTGTGGTCAGGGTGGTAGAAACACTATGTCCGCAGGCTCCTCAAAAATCAACAAAATATGAAAGCTCCTTGTTGTAGCTTTAAGAAAATGATCAAATATACATAAAATGCTACTTATAAAAGTGTAAAAAATAAAAACAATCTGCATTCATGATTTATAAAAACAAATATATTGGACAACATATACGCTGATACTAATATAAACTGATATAGCTGTGCTTGGCCCATATCAGGCTGATAATATTATCTGTCTGTCTCTAATTTTATTTTATAGGTTAGCAATTGCCTCTGATGTTCTGTGAAGATATCTGTGTAATTTGGGACTTATTGTAGGTTAGGTTTTCTTTAAAGAAAAGATCCATTTATACTCACGTAATTGTTCATTTATTATTAATTTACTCTTAAAAGTGAGTTGAATTCATGCCTGAAGACAAATTTCACATTTTTGCATGTTCAGCTGACCTTCTGAGCACTGACTGATTAAAAGACTCACTACACCAGCAAATGATTTTGAACTAATTAATACTAAAAGAAGACTGTCTCTGTTTTTCTGTATAATTACAGAAAACTGACTAAATTACATTGTTACTTCCTGGAAATTTCCCTGCAAATTATAAGGAAATAGAAAGAAATGCTTTTTTGGGGGGCTTTTTGTTACTCTGTTCTTTGTCCATTAATCAATGCACAGAGCCTTTAAATATCTGAAGGTGCTGAGGTGCTTGATTCCAGTTACATAACTTTAATCAGGCCTGTAGGTTACTTTACTGTGTCTTCTTTGATCTTATGAAGGTAATTCATAGATGATTTTATTATTGCTATTTGTAGCCAGATTTATGACTGGACATTTTATGATTTGTTTTTGTTGTGTTTTTTGAATTGTTTAATCTGTCTGACAATCAAATTTCCGTCACCGAGCTATAAAAAGTTTTAATCTACTAAGTTAGCTGGGAACTGCTCAATAAAGAGGGCACTTGAACATTTATCTCCTGGGTTTATTGGACAGTCGGAAGGAATCATAGCGGTCGGGCCGGCGGTTCATCACAAAGCACACTTTGATGAATGTTGTCTGGTACTCACCAGCTTGAGAGGCTGCGATTTTTTCAAAATCAATACCCCCTATTGTTTTTCTCCTCTCAGTCCGGGTCTGATTCACCACCTAGAGAGAGAAATAATCAGCTGTCACTGCTACAAAGTAGACCTGCGTCTGTCTGTCTGTGTGATAACATGACGTCTTAATTCTACGTTTGGAAGTTAGATGATGAATTTGATAGAAAGTTGATGATTTCAAACTAAATATGTTTTGACCACGAATAGCTTATCAGTACCAAAATGATTAACAGGAGGCTTCATACACATGATAAGACCAGATGACAGAGAAATGCAAGTTAAATGAAAGCTACAGAGGTTTCAGTAATATTCAGAAAAGATAGAGTAGGGTTGTAGTTCTAAGCAATGCACTGCAGTGGACAGGGTCAGCAGCAAAACATACTTTAGCCAACTAAAAAAAAAGGTCCACCTAAAACAAAGTTTTTTGTGTGACTTTGGTGAATCCAAACTAACCTTTTAAAATGCCAAAGTCTCACAATAACACAAACAAACTAAGAGATTGAGGCAGCGGTAGACTAGCAACTCCCCTGTTATGTGAAGTAAAAAAAAAAAAAGAGAGATTTTGCCAATGGAGTCTGGTTAAGAGAGAGAGAGAGAGAGATTTTTGTCTTGTATAATGGCAGCTGTCTGACAGTGAAAATAATCTGAATATAGCATACTCTTAAACTCATATTGATTTTTACAAATGGGCCTGTTTTGCTGCTGACCCTGTCCACAGCAGTTCATTGCTTAGCTTCCATGAAGCTTCTCCAAACCGGGGTGTGTTTACTGCCATCTACTGACTATTGATAAGTACCTCATATAACTGCACTACAAATAATCCAAACTATGCCTTTAAGCTATTAATAGTGATTATATTTACCTTTCGAGTCACATGATCATCTTTTGCATCATTAGTTGGAGCGTCAGCAGGAATTTGGGTCTTCAGTTTCTCTGCAGGGCTTTTTACCCCTTCGACCGGTCCGTTCATCATCGGCATGATGTCTGCTGCCTTGTAAGGTGATGGGGAACTTGCAGCGCTGAAGCTGCTCTTCACCTTGTTTTGTGTGTCTGCCTTTGACTCAAACAGAGCCTTCAGGGCCCCGATGGACCCAGCACTGTTTTGAAGGCTCCCCATTGACTTACTGCGGGTCAAATTGGTCTTGGCTTGAGACCTTTGTCTCTCATCATTTCTCCACATCAGAGCATCCAGACGAGTGTCTTTACTCTCCAGAAGAGATGGTGTTATCTGACGGTGATACACACAGACAAAAAAAGAAAAAAAAGCAGCTTGCAGCTTTCTCACACTGTTGCAAACAGCTCAGAAACATCATGTAAAGACAGAGGTTACCTCTTTTAACACCTGCTTTGGCTTTGCTTCACCAGTCATCACTGAAGTTTGCTGAATAGATGAGCTCACTTCCACTGTAGTTTGATACCTGTCACATACACAAAAGCCATGTTAATCATCTATTAACATACAAGCACCACATGTTGAAGGTTATAGAGGGTTGGACTATGTATTTAGTTGCACTGGTCTAATGTAACTAAGTACATTTACTTACATACTGTACTTAAGTACAAATCTTAGGTACTTGCACTGTACTTGATTTACATTTTATGCA
>JAJHUR010096475.1:0-20473 GCA_027495735.1 Lutjanus campechanus
CAGTCTCCAGGAGGAGTCTGAAATGAAAAGCATTAAAAATAAATTCTTACAAATGCACCACAGAGTTGGCCCAGCAAAATCCACCCATCTTTATTTGTCTTTTTCTAATTTATTAAGGTTAATATTGTCCAATTAGAACACTTAACCTTGCATAACCCATTAGTAAATATTGTATACAGCACTCAAGATTAAAGTTTTCTTTTTCAGTGTAACACAACTGTCCTGAATTGTTCTTTTTTTAACTCTTCTTTTAAAAGTTATTTTTTTCATTCTGAAATTGCAGCTCATTAAACCTTCTCTTAAGACAAGGACAGTGTGTTTTACACAATTACATAAATTACATAAAACAGTGCAATTATTATTTAGACACGTTCATACACCATATATTAGGTGACATGTAAGAGGACACGTGTTGAATGACCAACATGCTGCAGCTCTTTTCTAGCAAAAACTTTTCTAGCTCAGAAGTTGTGACAAAGCAGTCATGAATAACACAGCATATTAACATTTTTACAGTGTTCAGTTTTTGTGGCCATTTATACACAGAGCCGCCTAATAATACATACCTCACTCTGCTTACCAAGGGTGCAACATGTGGGGAAGATACTAATCTCTATAAACAGATACCTGCATATGAATGCAGAATCTGTAAGTATAGGGGAATGTTTGACATCATCAGACGATGGTTGGTGGCTTCTGCGATTGTGAACATACAAACTCAGCTGCCTTCATTTCTAATGTTAGTGCTGCGAGCTCGATTGATAGGCTACACCTTCTCTGAGCTAAAATAGACAACAAAGAT
This sequence comes from Lutjanus campechanus, assembly GCA_027495735.1. Taxonomy (NCBI): domain Eukaryota; kingdom Metazoa; phylum Chordata; class Actinopteri; order Lutjaniformes; family Lutjanidae; genus Lutjanus; species Lutjanus campechanus. The sequence goes on from JAJHUR010096475.1 coordinate 803, forward strand.
GCAATGAAGCGTAACGCTATTTACTTTTTAAAAACTTACTATGAATGTACACATATACACACGCAGTGGTAATAAGTAACTAACAGTACATTTCTACCTCATATATTAACTTACATTTTACACAGGCGTGTTGTGTTGTAGGGTAACTGAAAATTCAGAGGCGATTCATATGTTTAGCAGGTACAGGTTCCAGGTTCATGTCAAAACAATACACCTATGCGAGTGGCAGAATTGTCCCAGGCACCATATTTATGTGTCCCAGGACAACCTTAATCTCAGGCACTAATTTTCTACAGTTGTGACGTTTTTTCTTATCAACACCAGTGAAATAACAGCGTTGATCAATGGAAGAGGAGTCCCTTTGTGGGATTAATGTTGTTAACTCATACTTGCATTCTTCAGGATGGAACTACGCTGTGTCATCGCTGTTATCCGACATGGAGACAGAACGCCCAAACAGAAGATGAAGATGGAAGTTCGCAACCCCATGTAGGTTCTGTCTGTTACTGCCTTTCTTTTTACTGCAAAGACCTATTCAAGACTTTTGATTAATTAGAAGTTTGTCCTTGATTCATCCAGGTTCTTTGATCTGTTTGAAAAATATGGAGGATACAAAACGGGGAAATTAAAGCTGAAGAAGCCAAAACAACTGCAGGTAATACAGGTTTTTCTCCTAGCCTTTGTGTGAACTGCTGTCAAGTCAAATTTTATTTGCATAGCCCAAAATCGCAAGTCACAATTTGCCTGAGGGAGCTTTACACACATACAGTGTGCAATACCCCCTGTTCTGTAAACTCTCAAAAGAGCAAGGAAAAACTCCCCCCAAAAAACTTGTAACAGGGAAAAAATTGAAGAAACCTCAGGGAGAGCCAAAGAAGAGGGATCCTCCTCCCAGGATGGACAGGCGAGCAATACAGATGTCACATGTACAGAACAGAGCATCACAAGAAATACAATATTTAAGACAGAGTGTAATACGAAGAATTGTATATAACAAGAATGCGAGTCCATGTCCCTGTCCAACAATATCTGGTGTTGCCTGCTGGACCTGAGTCATACGATCTCCTTTCCACCATGGAGACTGCTGGCGTTGCCCGTTGGACCTGAGCCACTTGACCGCCTCTCCACCATGGAGACCTGGAAGACAACAGGGCACACAGACAAGAGGAGAGAGGGGGGGGGGGAGAAACGGCTTAGAGGCATGTGGGAGCTCAAAACAAAACAGAGGGTTAGAGAGATGCAGCAATTGTTTGCAAAGTTACAGCTATATTCTCATCTGTAGGACAAATAAGGATTATAGATTTTTGAGTAATGAGATTCATTGAGGCCAAGACTGACCCACTGAAAAGTTAATATTAAAAGATGAGAGGCCTGAACTAATCAGAGAATAAGCACTAGTTAAAAGTTCATGCGTACAGATGAGTTTTAAGTTTGGATTTAAAGGCCTCGATGGAGTCGGCTTGTCTGATATCAGCAGGGAGGTTAATCCAGATCAGTGGGGCATGGTAGGAAAAGGCCCTGCTGCTGGCTGACTTTTTGATTATGTGCACACACCCAGTAATTCTGAGAGCAAAGAGCACAGGATGGGACATAGGATTTAATTAGATAAGCAAGATGGGACGGAGCGAGCCCATTTACAATTTTGAAAGTCATCAGAAGCACCTTAAAAGTCTGATCTGACATGAACAGGAAGCCAGTGAAGTGAGGCTAAGATTAGGTGTATTATAATATATATAATAATTTATAATATATAATATAATTGCTGTAAGATCTCAGACAGCTTGTCACTCTGAACCTTTGCAGGAGGTGCTGGACATCACACGGCAGTTGCTTGCAGAACTGGGACAGCACAATGACTGCGAGATAGAAGAGAAGAAGTCCAAACTGGAGCAGCTGAAGACTGTTTTGGAAATGTGAGTCACAAGTAAACTGGGTCACTTTATTAACCACCAGTCCCTGGTCTCAAACTCATTTCTAGGTCACTTGAGCAGATTGTGTTGAACCACCTCAGACTGCAGAAAGGAATTACAGAATTTTGATTCATACTGGTTGTTTGAAGTTTGAAGCATTGCAATAACGTCAATGTATGTTTCAGTATACTGGTATTAGTTCAGTAAGTTAGATGCATATCCTCAATTTATGATGCTTAAACCTCCTGTTGAATATCCTAAAAGTGGTTCTAACAGTGTTTCCTAAGTTTATCTTTGGCTTCCTCCTGTGTTTATGACAAATGGGTTTTTAAAAGGTCACCATCTGCCAAACACAACTCCAGTATTTATCTTCACAGCTGAGGGATAATTGTGTTTTCATAAGGGATTACTAGCATTGAACTGCATATCCTATTCTAGTTTCTGCAGTAGTCATCGCCACATTGTTAATGTTCATAATAATCAGTAGTAATGGCAGTCGCTCTAGTTTGTTATCAGAGGTGGAAGAAGGCATACAGTCATGTTTATCAAACACAAATGACTTTGGCTTTTAATGATTCCAGATTTGTTTGTTTTTTTGCAAATCAAGGTATGGCCACTTCTCTGGGATCAACAGAAAGGTGCAACTAACTTACTTGCCCCATGGGCAGCCTAAAACCTCAAGTGAGGAAGAAGGTAGGAACATATTAAGGCACTTTTTCAACCTACTAAAAATAGTATGTTGACAATCTCAAGCTGGCCAAAAAACCCCTGAAGTCACTGCTAACTGCGGTGCTCTGGATTTGGTTTCAGACACACGTAAGGAAGGTCCGTCTCTGCTGCTGGTGCTAAAGTGGGGAGGAGAGCTGACTCCTGCTGGCAGGGTGCAGGCTGAGGAGCTGGGGAGGGCCTTCCGCTGTATGTACCCTGGAGGACAAGGTGAGACACAAAGCAGGGTTTATCTGCTGCAAAAACACGTCATATAGTTAGTAATTCTTTGCTCTAGCTGCCACCTGCGCTTCCAGGATAATATCAGTATTAATTTTTCATGGTATCCACCTGGTAATGGAAAAATAAACTTTAAATATGTGTTAGCGGTGTTGGTTAAGAAGGTGTTAAAAAATTAAAGCAGTAGCAACATATATATTCAAACTGGTTTTAAGCACAGAAACAGCTGCAAACCACCATCATCACTACTGTTGTTGCTACAGACAGAGGCTGTGGCCTCATGTTTGAGTGACTTTGAGTTGATTGTTGTGCCTTCACACTGAGCTACCACTGATCCGTATCTGGGCAGATCGAGAGGCAGGAAGAGGGCCATGAAAAGTAGATCAAAATTACCATTTTATACAATGTGTGTTTCAGCTATGAGACACAGCGGAAGATCCACATAAACAAATATTGTATTAATAGTTTGTTAGTACATGCAGTCTATATAAACATTGACTCTAAAGCATCAATGTAACGCATAAAATCTGTGGTTATATTTGTTTATTTATGTAATAAAACTGTTTCTGTTATTTGGTATCCTAAAATAGGTTTGTATGTTAAATGCTGTGCTGCCCAGATACAGATTGTCTGTTTCTCTGTCTCATCTTCTCTTCTTTACTTACTTGCATTACATTACATTATGTCTGGTTTAACACTTCCAGGACAGTAGATGTGCACATATTATAGATGTAAGAATTGACTCTTTCAGAGAGAAATAAGATTCTGCAGTGCAGATTTTAAAGTTTTTTTTTAAACGGGTGCATTTACCCTCTAAGATATAAAGTTTTTTAGGCTCTCTACCAGAGATATTGAGATGTTAGCACAGAGATGTAAACAAAAAAAAAAAACCTGAACAGGGAAAATACCACATTAAAGCAAGGCAAATAATCTCAGGCAGCTGGGGTGCAAAGAGTATCTATGCTAACACAGAAGGTTCATTAGAGAAGAGCTCAGTCAGTCAATACAGAAGTGGTGACATATTATCACAAACTATTCTTGTTATGCACAAGAATGTCCATTTGTCCAGATAAATCTGCCACCCTTACATTTTTCAGCAGTGTTACAGTGACATTTCATACCAGCGAGGTCTGTGTAATCACTAATGTTGCTGTTGGAACTGTGTTTTTGCAGGAGACTATGCTGGCTTTCCAGGCTGTGGGTTACTGCGGCTACACAGCACCTACAGACATGACCTGAAGATATACGCGTCTGATGAAGGCAGGGTGCAGATGACAGCTGCCGCCTTCGCTAAGGTTTGCAGTATTCTAAGAGCTCCATAGAAGATAGAAATGTCTTTTTGATTGTATCAATGACACAGAAAAATATTCAGTTGAAAGCCTTGAACTTTGTTAGTTGAGTGAGTGCCACCTGCAGAATCTCAAAAAATTGAAGAGAGTCTCAGAGAAAAGCAGGTGTTCTGAAAAGGACAGTAACTGTCCCGGAGCTAGTTCCTTTCAGAGATTAACAGCTTCTTTAGATGAGAAAGAACTACTGTGATGTCCAGCACTGTCAGCTGTTGATATGTAATAACTGTGAAACTAAACTGTCAAACCAACTGTTTGAAGCAGCATATTTACTGTAGAAATGACTGTCACTGTCAATAACATCAGTCGTTGTTGAGAAGATTTTGTGTCCTTAGTCCTGTTAACAACAGCTTTAACAGGCAGAAGTGGTCACACTGTGACAAATTATCTGATTATCACTTTGGATCAAAGATGTTGCCAAAACAAGTGACAGATGACCACTTCATTCTGTTTGTGCGTGTGTGAGCAGGGTTTGCTGGCTCTGGAGGGTGAGCTGACACCCATCCTGGTGCAGATGGTGAAGAGCGCCAACATGAACGGGCTGCTGGACAATGACAGTGACTCACTGAGCAGCTGCCAGCACCGCGTCAAGGCCCGACTGCACGAGATCCTGCAGAAGGACCGGGACTTCACTGACGAGGACTTTGACAGGGTGATTAACTAACTGTGGTGAACACTTTCAGCTGAGCATTTATCTGTTCTGTGACAGCCTGAGGAGGGACGACTTTCAGAAACACTGTTGTAAATCAGTAGACTTGTGTGCACCTTCTCTGCAGCCGATAGTTTGTACACAGGAAGCACATGTGAAGTCTTGAGTCATGTACCTTTAATGCAACAGGTTTTTCAAGAGTCTGGCTGCAGCATTTACGAGTAAGATGAGCTACACTGCAAGCACAATTTGGAGATTAACTTGAACTGTGAGATCAGTTCTGGGAGCCACGGATTGACATGTGCTTTTGTAAGAGGTGGTTAAAAGTTTACCTATGACACCAAGAAACAAAACAACGGTTTATGCTGGTAGCTCTTGGAATAGCCAGCATTGAACCAGAACACGAGCCCAATAAATGATTACAGATGTGTTGCTTTTGATTAAAATGCGCTGATGGAAACATGGCCATTGAGCTGCTCATACCTTGACTGTTACTTACTTAAGTTTTGTTGTTATACTGGAAGCATGCATCTTTGTATGCATGCTCAAAATCTAATCATTAGAATCACTCCAGCTACTCCTCCCGTACATGCGTAGTCACACTTCTACAAATTAAAGTGTGTGGGGTTTTTGGTTGTTTTTTTTTACATCCACTGTTTCCCACAGTAATTGTAAGACTGTGACTTTGATATGTAGAGACAAGGGGTGACCATTCAACCTAAGAAATATGACTGGGACCTAATTGTCTCTGACCATATCTCCTTTGATCATTCAGAGGATTACTAACTTGTCATAATGAAAGCAGAAAGGATTGTATTTCTTGAGCTAACTGTTTGCAGATTAATTATATTTCTTCATTTTGCCCTCTTAAATCAAATTAAATCAAAGTTCCGTCACAGTTCAGCAGTCTTGGGCTTTTTATCTCTGCGAAAGTGCGAAAGTAGTCATTATCCATTTGTTCTGTGCAATTAATTTTTTAATGACAGTGCTTTGTGCTTTTTCTTTGTATGTCTGATAGCTGGCTCCGACCTGTAGTGCCTCCTTGGTGAATTCAATGAAGATAGTCCAGAACCCAGTGGCCACTTGTGACCAAGTCTACGCCCTCATTCAGAGCCTCACCTCACAGATCCGCAAAAGGATGGAGGACCCCAAGTCAGCTGGTGAGCAAAATCCTCCGTCAGCTTGAGAAAAGTTTACAATTTCTGTACTTAATTGTATTTACTATTTTCCATTATAATTAGAAGGTAGGATGACCCCACCCCTATTCATTAGCTGAATGCAATTGTTGTTAAAATCTGAAATGAATCCCGTCATCCCGCACCAGACCTGCAGCTGTACCACAGTGAGACTCTGGAGCTGATGCTGCAGCGCTGGTCCAAACTCGAGAGGGACTTCCGCATGAAGAATGGCCGCTATGACATCAGTAAAATACCGGACATTTACGACTGCGTGAAGTACGATGTCATCCACAACGCTACTCTGGGCCTGGAGGACACGCTGGAGCTGTTCAGACTGTCTCGAGCGTTGGCTGATATCGTCATCCCGCAGGTGAGGAGAGGAGGAGGAGGAGGGAGCTGGAAGGTGGAGACGACAGTGATGTCACATTTGTAGTACAACTTTTTCTTGAGCTTTCTGTGTTTAAGCATAGTTCATTTTCTGATGAGGATTCAAGGTAAACTTGGAGAACTACAGGAAAAGCACAGTTGCTAGATTTAGAAATGAGCTTTGATTCATTCTAGACAAACTGTGGTAGAACTTTTATTTATCGACATCTTTCTGTCAGAGCTACGATAAGAAACAACCATCATAGCAAAATGTTAACTTATTTCTTCTCATAACATTATAAGTTATCTGAAAAAAACAGACCTTTCTCATTATTTTAGGAAAGTTAAAGTAATTTTAAGTAAACATTATTTGTGTTATCTGATGAAACCAACCACAGTCATTTTGACCACAATATAAAAATAATCAAATAAACCCATTCAAATGTAAACACATTTGAATAATGGTTGTCTTTCAATACAAAAGTAGATAGAGATAAAGAGCCCTGTCAAAATAAAGGTCGAATGAATGTAATTGAAATTTCGATTTGTAAAATGAATGGCGTTTACATAGAACTATGAACACCACGTGCCACAGGCAGTTATAGCACATGATTTGGCTCATGTTATGCTCGGGGCATACTGGCATGTGACAGATGGAGCGAGCGGACTGCCCCAACCCCCCCCACCCCCCGGTGGTGTGTGATACTATGAATTAGGACCCCTGGCAAACATGAACTCTGTCGGTAATAAATAGTCCCATCAATTAAAACTGACTGAAATTAGGTGCTTTTGACTCATACATGTTTAATACATTAATTCATTTTTTTAGAAGCAGTAATAGCATCGAAACAAACAGAAAACAATGAGCCGAAGTCATGAGGAGAAACACTTATTGACAAAGTCATGAAAGAATCCAATGTGTCCCTAACTGGTAACCCAGTTAGTAAGATTATGGTTAAAGGGGGAAAAAAAACAAGATATGTACAAAAATGTAATAATGATGCTGAAATAAAAAGAATGTTTATTACAGTCTGGAAATTATAAGTGCTGATACATTTGAACAGTTCTCTTGCCAATTTACCATAATTTTGGAAAGCATTGACATTTTCTCTAGCATTAACTTGTGATTAAGACGTGACAAATAATTCACTGTATACTGTAAAAAACCTTAACACACAAAAGTTGTCAGAGGTATTACCCCATCACAGGATATGTGGTATTTTTAGCGTATTGTTCTGTGTTTTTGTAGGAGTATGGCATAAATAAAGTGGAGAAATTGGACATAGCATACGCCTACTGCCTCCCACTGGTTAGAAAGATCCAGCTTGACCTGCAGAGGACCCATGAGGACGAGTCTGTCAACAAACTGCACCCTCTGTGAGTCCCACGAGTTAATTTAATTTAATACAAGGCTGCTCGGACGGAAAGACATGATGCCATGTGTTTGCACTGAGAATATATTGGAGCGTGTAGAACAGCGGTGTCTTGTTCACAGGTACTCCAGAGGAGTGATGTCTCCTGGGCGCCATGTCAGGACACGTTTGTATTTCACCAGTGAGAGTCATGTCCACTCCCTGCTCAGCATTTTCCGCTACGGAGGCTTGCTCGATGTAAGGAACCAAACATCGGTCCTACAGATCATTGAATGTTTCTCAGCTCGGGGTAAAAGTTGAAACTGAGGTTTTCTGTTCGTGTGTCTGTGTTTGTTTGCAACAGGAGGAGAAGGACCAGCAGTGGAAGCGTGCCATGGATTACCTCAGTGCCGTCTCTGAACTCAACTACATGACTCAGATTGTCATCATGCTGTATGAGGACAACAATAAGGTAGTTCATTTATTTTAGTTATGTAGTTCCACCTTGGCACGTGGCCTCCATGAAATTGTATCATCCTGGTAGCACCTGTCCATCTGTTTGTGTGTAAATTAGAGCTGACCCGCTTCAACGCTTTTCCCATATTCAAATGCTGCAGGTTTTTTGTTTGTTTTATTATCATTTATTTATTTAACCTTTTATTTAACCAGGATGTCCCATTGAGATTCAGGTTTTCTTTTACAACAGAGATCTGTCAAATATGGCAGCCAATCACAACATATTAAAATGCAACAAATACAACGTATTAAACAAAAATCCACAATAAAACACCAACAGCCTTTCAAACATGGCGGCCTCTCAAGAACAACAAGCACGTCTCCATCACCACATTCTTTATGGTGTTTTTAATTTATCAATGGAGATGAGTGTATCTAATTAAAGATCTTTTTGTATTTTTGAGATAATCTGAGATTTTGAGGCACCTGCTGCCCCAAACCCCAACACATTTACGATAGCAACCTAAATGTGTCCAAATCACCAATAATTGGATACTGAAAGTACCAGAATTTGTCATACAGGGCTTGTTTTGATTTGTACCTTCTGGATTTATTTTTTGATCTTATCATTTCTCATTTAACGCATAGTTTTGCCAAATTAATCCATAATTTTGCCAGTTCAAAGTGTATTTTATTCAGGCTTCTTTTATGGCTGCTTGTGTTTAAGAATGATAAAATATTTTGTTTTATTGTAATAATTTGCTCAAAGTAATACTGCTGAAGATACCAGAAAATATATTATTCAACTTAGACATCAGAGATGGCATGATAGTAACACCTCTGTTCTCCCTACAGGACCTCTCCTCAGAGGAACGTTTCCACGTCGAGCTCCACTTCAGCCCCGGTGTCAAAGGCGTTGAGGAGGAGGAGAACGCACCAACCGGCTTTGGTTTCAGACCCGCTTCTGCAGAGGTAGCACGGCAGGTAGAATCACATCTGTGCACTTTCACCGTGTTTTTGTTTTGCAGAGAGCAGCACGTAAACACTCTCCTCCCCTCTGCTCGCTCAGAACGGGCAGAAACAGACGGACCCCGGCAGCCTGGAGGACCTATCACGAGACGAGACTGACCGCGCCGTGCCTCTGTCTGAGCCAATCACCATCCAGAGGAGGTCCCCGCTCATACGCAATCACAAGACAGGATCCATGGAGGTGATTAATCCAACTAGTCCTACAAAGAGTGACAGTTCTGTCCATAAAAACACTGTCAAACATCAAATCACTCATATTTTTCCCTCTGCAGAGATGGTGTATTTCTGTAGTTACTTACATAATCAGTGTGTTTTCTAGACTCAGAGCTTGTGCGCTGTGGTTTTAGCCTCTCGTCTTGTTGAAGGTCATATTTCACTCTGCAAACTAGCAGCCGGCAATGGAAGTTGATGCATAATATCAAGTACACTTAAGCTGCCCTGCTACCACTGTCTGAGGGTTGTGTGTGTGTGTGTGTCTGTGTGTGTCTATGTGTGTCTGTGCGTGTGTTTTCCACCAGGTTCTGTCGGAGACATCGTCCTCCAAAGTAGGCAGTTATCGCCTCTTCTCACTCTGCTCACGTCAGTCCCCTGAGATGAAACAAAGTGGATTAGGTAGGTGTCATAATGCCCTGTTTCCATGGCAACTGTGTGTATAGATGATAGTGTGAAATTGCTCAGAGTGGGTGGGTGGGACGGGAGGGACAGGTTTCATTACGAGACTTTTTGATCATTAATGGAAATCATGCACTCTGAGGGCTGTTTTCTCGCTGTGTGTGGAATTGCATGCAGGCAGCTTGTTTCTCCTGATGAAGATATATACATGTCATATACATGTCGTGTACACGTTTGTTCATGCATTTGCTTGTTTGTGAAGAAAAATTCTCTCCAAATACAAGGGACTGGCTAATGATTACGTGGTGGCTGCATTTTCTGCCTGTTTTGGGATCGAAATCAGTCTTTAAAAGTATTTTACGTCTGAAAATACTCCAGTTTAGTAACTGTAATTTGAAATTCAAAGACTTAACTCAATGGTCCAGTTTCCAGGACATAAATGATACGTCATTTTAAGATTTGTTCTGCTTCCAACATTTAATCTTTCTCTGGAACATGAGCTCAGTGTTCTTAAACATCAAACAAGTTAGAAGTTAGAAGTTTTCACTCTAAATGTGATGAAAATCAAGTATTTGTACCAGTGGCATTTTCATATACTCTACTGAGGTGTTTTAAGTGCTAACCTTTTCATAGCTCCATACAGATTAATATTTCACTGCCTCCTCTTTCCATCGTAGTAAGCGTCAGATCCTATAATCCTGAGAGAATGACTGACTGTAGCTGTTTAGCTCTAATTTAGTGGCTGTTTAAAGAAAAATCCACCCCAGGTTGCATTTCTGTGTCAAGTTTTGTTGTTTGGTGGTTAGTTTTTCTCATCGCTGTCATGGGAGCAGATATCAGTGGTGCTGTCTCTGCAGTCTAAAACATCAGAGATAAGCATCCAGTTTTGGTTTTAGCGTCTCAGAGTTAAAAGCAGCCACTTCTTTTTGCAGCTGCATTTTGCATTTTGTGCTGTTTTTCAGCAGTCCTACTGGAAGAAATCTTTCAGAGAAAAATTCTGTTGCTTTTCCCTCCTATTTCCTCTTTCTATGCTACTCCTTTGTACTTTCTGTTTGGATATGTGATGAAACAAAATCACACTCGGTGGACTGAATTTGTCACAAATTGGGAGGAAAAACTGTGAAAGGATTTCAGGGTGGATTTTTCCTTTTGGCCACAAAGCCTGGCTAAACTTTAAAAACTTTCTCCAGCCTCACATGAGGAGCACAAAGATGGGGAGAGATGATGGTACAGGATGCATGGTCTCCTCTGGGTCATTATCTGCCTTGTCTGTCTCTGTTTTCCTGTCTCTTTTTCTCTGTTTTTCTGTCCTTTTTTCTCTCTCTCTCTCTCTGTCCCTCTCTGGATAGTTGTTTGAGTAACAGCATGATATGTAGTGGTAACTAACCCCCCCACCCGCCCCCCTCGCAGGCTCTCAGTGCGCCGGGCTCTTCAGCACCACTGTCCTAGGTGGGTCTTCTAGCGCCCCTAACCTGCAGGACTACGCACGCGCACATCGCAAAAAATTCTCCACCAGCAGTCTGTCCTACAAAGACGGTACGTGTTTGAGACCGCGCTCCTTCACTAACCTGCACAGGGCAACAGCAGATCAGTGTCTTACACATTTCCTCTTAGTCCTGAAATGTAGAATATTGTAAGTTTGACACCCTGAGCGATGCCCTGGGGGGAAATGGGGCACATAAACATATATTAGGTAGACATGTTCACTGTAGATAGGTGTAGTATTAGCATGAGCATTGATTACAGTAGTTAGAGAAAATGCAAATAGCTGCACTAGAGCCTGGATTGGAAGATTACAGTATGAGCTCTATTAGAGTAAATATCATGTATGCCCTTACATGTATTTTATTTTTAGTAGTAGCTTTTAGTAATTTATGTAGTTTTAGACTCCATATTCATTCTAGCCACCAAACCACTGGATTTTTCCATCTTTTTCTTTCTCCACACCACTTTTGAGTAAAATTGGTGTATTTCTTTCCTTTTTAACAGTTTGTATACATGCTGCCTCAGGCCCAATTAAAACCTCTAAACACAATTTAGACATTAGAGTATGTATGAAGACCACAAACAAGAAATGTGGCACATCTAACAACGACATAGTCAATAGTCTGGCTCATTTATAGCTGAGTTACATAAACGTTGGGTCTATGATTATGTTCTCTTTTTCAACTGCAGTTTTATTTGTGAAGTGGAGATCACTCTCATCATGTTTAGACAAAACAGCGCCGAGTGTTTGGAGAGGTTGTTAGTTTGAGATGTTACTGGGAGTTGATATTTTTTTCATTCTGAGCATCATACAAAATGATTTTTTTTTAGAGCAACTGCATGTATGAAGCAACTGTTCATCAGTATGTGTCTGTTAACTGCCCCTCATTCCCAAAATCACGATCTTCCCATGTTTTTTTTTGTTTTTTTTGTTTTTGTTTTTTTGTTTTTGTTTTTTTTTGCATGGTCCATGGCTGCTCTGACTTCCTATTACAGTGTCGGTTTTTCCCATCATTACAGAGAAATCTAAACACTGAAGATAAACTTACGTACAACACAATTAAGCAAAGCTACTGACATAAGAAACATTTGTGATGCTTGAAGAAAAACATGATAATCTGATGTCTCTTCAGCTCAGTGACTACGTTTACATGCACAAAATATTATGTTTTTTTTTCCCCTTATTCTGAAAAAGACAATATTCCTATTATGTTGTTTACGTGGCCAATGAAAATGAATATACCAGTGATATTTGCTTACATGCAGCTGCCCATTATGGAAAAGTGGCTTGAGCCATTTTTCTTCTTCGCATCAAAATAGGATTTCCACCAGTGGTAGACGTGTCTTCACAGCCTCCCTGTTTCATTTGTTCAACCACAGTCTTGAAAAGGTTGACGTTGCGATATTTGCTCATGTCCAAAAACCTGCTGGTATCTGAGTCTTTTGTAATATTTAAAAGTTAGGTGTGTTTCTCCTTCTGATCAGAAATGTGGGCTTTTGTGCACGCATCTCTACCCCAGCCTTTAAACATGTTGGGTTGTTGACAGGCCCGGGGATGCAGCTGAAAAACCTATCACGATAGCGAAGATTCATATCAGTTGATATAGATAATTATTGATTATGCAGGTTGTGACTGACAACATGTTGTGTACTCTTAAGGGATGGAATCAGCTGAGGTGTTAAAAGCAGTAAATATCACAATATTGTTGAGCAAATATGTTGCAGCAGTATTGTCGGGATGACTATTGATGCTTTTACAAAATATTAATGCAGTGAGATTTTTTGATAAGTAATCATAGACGAAGTTCAGAAAATTCCGTCACTTAACTGTGCGCAGCCTTTAAAACCAGGCCATATCACGATATACAAAATTTATCACAATACCTAGTCTCATATAACGATATCGATATATTGCCCAGCCCTACTTGTTGATTTATTTAAAACGCACAGAGCTGCTCGTTAACGGGCAAGAGCAGTAAAAACCCCAGATGAGGTGCATATCCCCACTGTGCTCTATACTTGTACAAAGAATGCTCCTAAAATCTGAATAATAACAGCTCATCCCATGATACTTTAGGAATAAGTCCTAATTAAGAATATTTAAATGGAATACATGGTGGCTACAGGTCAATAAAAAAATCTTAAATTGTCTTAAATTCACATTTACTAATAAAAATCTGAAATGCTCTTTTGGAAGGTCCTAAATATTTATTTAATGCTTTACTGGTCTAAAATTCTCTCTTATCCTTAGCTGGCAATAACTGCCTTTACTCAGAGTACATCTATATTTTCACATTTGATGTTTAATTTAGTGGAAAATTGACCTTTTAACTTGCTGTTATGTCCCTGAAATGCTCTGTTTACATGACACATCAGAATATTGTCATATTCGAAATAATAGTGGAAAATGAGTGTGCATGTGAACATAGTTATTGTGACTCAACAGCAGAAGTCATACAGCAATTTTACATTCTCATCATCCACTTATAACTTTTTTTGCACATTTTTCTGAATGTATCGGCCCTTCGCTGATGGAGTTTGAAAGCCGGGGCTGTAACTACACACAGATATTATTCAAACAACTTTTTGAATAATATTATATGTGACAAAAAAAATATATATATATATATAAATGGACAATATTATATTAATGATCCAGCATGACCACTCTGCCCTCAATGTGTAGCCGACATTGATGTCTGTTGTCATGTCGTCCAGTAGGTGTCACTGTGGTATTATTGTAAAGACGCTACAGTCTCCTCTCAGCTGCCATCCTCCTGGTTGTCTCACATGTAGCTTTGCTGTTGGTCTTTGTCATCCATCTTGTTACACTTCATTTTCGAGAATCAAAGGAAGCGTTCTAGTCTTGACGCAGTCGAACACGCACAGATTGTGCTGTTTCAGTGCATGCTCCTCCGTGAGTGTAGTGTTGGTGACCATTTTGAAATTTTTTTTTTCCATGCTGAAGCATCTAAATCCTGGTCAGGTTCACCAGTTGATATTTTTCATTGTTGTCTCAGTACATGACAGAGAGGCTGAACGGATTTTAACTCTTTACTGGGATTGTTGTTTATCTTTTTCATGGTTAGACCTCAGGAAGAGGGAAGGACAGCACAAATTAGACCTGGATATTGGGCTTGTGTTTTTTTGGAAGTTTTTATATTTCTTGGTGTGAACTCTTCACCTCCTCAGTTAAAACATTTCATTTCACTTTGTCATCAGAAGATGTTCCATCCATGTGTTGCCCCACAGCCATTTTCAAACATCTTCAGACTTCAAACATCAGATATCTGTGTTTTAACACTAACTTCAGTCAGGGCTTCTTCATAAGCTGGAACAGATAATTCTCACTCTTAAACCCACCATTTTTATTCAGTAGGTGTTGGTTGACCTTTGCACGACTGCGTCCACATTAGAGAAGAACAGGGACATGATAAAACATGATATACAAGTTACTGTGGCTCAAAGTAACACTAGTGATTTTTTTTTTTTTTTATTTCCTCAGAGTTGTTGTCTATGCCGGCAGTAAAACGATTTTCTGTGTCGTTTGCAAAGCATCCGACTAATGGTACGTCTGCTTCTTTCAAGTATTTTTCCACTTCACCTCCCTTTGTCTTGCATGTCTTCAAACTTTTGTTTTTTGACCTTGGGTTTTTTTTTTTCCACATGGCCCTCCAGCATTCCAGGTTTCCGTTATTTTTTTTCTAATTATTTAGTTTTTTTATTTTTTGTTTGTTTACCCATATGCTTTGGACTCTTACTTTTCTAACACTACCTGACATTCTCTTTCTAACCAGGGTTCCCACTGGTCATTGAATTCGTGAAATATTAAGAAATTAGAGGACAGGGAATGTCAGCAAACTTCTACAAAGGCCTCATCATGCGGCAGAAAAGATAGACATCTTCCCACTGATTATACCTGTAAAAAACACCAGATATGGGCAGGGATTAATAGGAATAATTTCCAGTTTACAGTCCTTTTAGACTTCTCTTGTAACTGATGGATAATTAACAAAAAAGCATCTTAATAAACTGAATCATCATATACTGCTTTTACAGTAGCAGATAGCAACATTTTGCTTCTTGTGCCAGAAGAAACATCGACTGCAAAATCTACATTTACCGTTACAGTGGGATTCTGTTTGTCCTTTTGTGATAAATTTTAGTCGAATAGTTTAGTGTCTGGCAGTTCCCTAATTTCCACTTGAGTCTATTGTCAAGTGGCAGATTTTAGTCCTGGTTTATTTGGTGACACCTGTAGCTAGTGGTGGAAGAAATAATGCAGTGAAATACTATCGGTCACACAATTTTCAAGGCAGCAAAAAAAAAAAAAACTGTTGTCATTTTAATTAAGACATCAGGCAATAATTGGCCTTTGTTCATCTTTCTTTGAGCAACTGGGATCTGATTTTACGCTGTGCACGGTGTGAATCTGCAGACGGCAGGGCACAGTGAAATGAAGCGCTTTCAAAAAACTCATTCAGCGAAAAATAGTGACTGAAAAGACATTTATTTAAAAGAAAATCTTTGATATTACAACTTCAAATCAGAGTCTCGGCACCGATTTTCCCTTTGAGTTTCCGACACAAGCCTGGATTCATAAGTGAGTCTCTGCAGTAAACATCATGTACGTATAAGAGAAACTTGCTTCCTCTAAGGGATTATAGAAATCCAGTTTTCACAGCTAGATTCCTCCTGGGTAAGGTCAGTTTATTGGGTATGTACAATATGCATGATGCTGTTGTGTTCAACAGCTACTGTATCAGTAGCGAGATTTTGGACACTTACTAATCATCATCATTTTACGTCATCACTGTCAGCTGTAGAATCAGACAACAGTTATTTTCTCATCTTTAAAATTCAAGATTGTTAGAAAGCAGTGTCCATGCCATGGACACTACTGTGTTTTTTTGTGCCATCGTAGAATGGTATAGTGAATTACATTACACCCTCAGATTTCAGACATTCAAATACAGTGACAGTTACAGGAAACGGGAAGTCATTACGGAGATAATTTGTCTGGGCTTTGTGTCTCCTTTTCATGTTTGCAGTCAGTGCATGGAGGGAAAATAGTCTTAAGAGGTCAAAACTCTCATAGTTTAAAGAACAACTTTGTTGTCAGACCAGCACAGTCTGGTTTGCGTCCTCCCTTTCACTTCTGGTGTTTTAGAAGATGTCAGCTACCTGTTTTGTTTCTGGGCCATTTCTGAAGGTCAATGTCAAAGATTTTTATATCGGCTCCAATTTATTGCATGTCAATGAAGTTTGTGGACTTGCAAGAGACAAAGAAGGTTCACAATTGAAGCGGCAGAGGTTGAGATATTCTCACTTTTGTTTCCTGGTATCAGCCGATCAGCTTGGATCCTGCACCCTCACTTAACTGGTAAACGCTCTTAGTTTGAGTCTTTCTGTTAAAACACGGGTCTCTGAGCTGAAATAGCCTTGAGCCACAGAAGACTTTCTGTGACTGATAAACTGACGTACAAAAATCACTTAAATTCATTTCCCCTTTATTTTAGAAAACTGGCTCTCATAATTAACAAGTGAAACATATAGGGCTGTACCAAATAGTTAGAAGCTTTTATACTTCGAGGACGCCAAAAAATGGTGAGCTACATTTTTCACCATTTTCTGACATTTTACGGACCAAATGAGAAAATAATAGCCAGATTAATCAATGATGATGATTTTTGATATTACGTCTTGTGGTTATTAGGGTGGAAACACTACCACTTTTGTCCACAGGGGGCTGCAAAATCAACAAAATAAACAAAATAGTTCCTTGTGGTAACTTTAAAGCGATATTCCACCCCAGAATAATAAACCACTCAGTATGTACTCACCCCTATGGGTGAAGTTCACTTCAGTTCACAAAACAATCCTGGAGTTTCAGCAGAAAACAGGGTTTCAGCCAAATCCGGTATAATGGCAGTGAATGGAGACCACGGATAAAATATAAAAAGTGTAATCCAAGTGTCCATGAGCTATGAGATTAAAATTTAACCACAAAAGACGCCATTTACGCCATGTTTTTAGCTGAAATGTCAACTTTAGCCTCCCAGGTAGCATGTAAACATGGCGTCAATATCTCGCGATATTTTCACATGTGCATCCATTAAGAGATATACAAAGTCTCGCAATACATCGACGCCATGTTTACATGCTACCTGCTACATGCTACAGTTGACATTTCGGCTAAAAACATGGCGTAAATGGCGTCTTTTGTGGTTAAATTCGCGGCTCACGGACACTTGGATTACACCACACAAGCAGGATGGAGACATTTTGTGTTTGTTTTGTGTTCTTTTTTCACATTTACATTTGGTCTCCATTCCCTGCCATTGGCTGCAACCCTGTTTTCTGCTGAAACTCCAGGATTGTTTTGTGAACTGAAGATCTTCACTCATCCTCACATCGGCACAGGGGTGAGTACATATTGAGGGAATTATCATTCTGGAGTGGAATATCACTTTAAACTAACAGTTTAAGTGTAAGAAATTGTCAAGATATTGTTGTCACAGAAACAAAACCCAAGTGCAGTATTTTATTCTCTTATTTTTGTTCTCAAATGCAATGCGTCCCAGTGCTCCCCAGCATCCTGCCGGCACTTGTCTACCAGAGAAAAAACGTGACGCCTATTGGACACGAGCCCTTTACTCAATTAATGACGTCGTAAAATGTGATCAAACATTCTAAGCTTCATTCAAAAACATCAATAGCAAGTGTAAAATAATCACATTCGGTACAGCCCTAAAACCCTGAGTGTCTCTGTTTTGACCTGTAATCACAACCAGTCATCTTTCTTTTTTTAAACTTAAAAACTTCATCCCTCCTGCACGGTTTTCATGTTTAAAAAGCAGCATAACAAAGCAAACAGCTTCATGATGGAATTTCGTACTGAACAAAGGGTGGGAACCCTGTTTAACATCCTGCATACAGTTTGTAAATTGATCACCATTACCCAATAATTCAGTATATATATATTTTTTTTCCCCAGTGGACAGATGTGTGTGAGAGTGTGTGCGCGCTTGTGTGCATGTGAACACAGTAATTACATAAGATACACACCTGTTGCCATCATTGTAGAGGATGTGAATTGAGCTCATTGTTAAAACGCCACCAACAGCACATGAATGTTTAACCCTTCCTCTGACCTCAGCTCCATGACTCTCCCTCAGCAATGCTAACTTGTTTAAATGTTTTTTTTTTTTTTAGTGAAGCCTCCTGTATTATGTGGATTAAAGGATGAATACGGTTCAATCACAGCTGACTGAAGCAGGATCAGCTCTCACTGACAAACAGGGGAAGGGTTAAAGCATCGTTCATCCCATCTCCTGTGTCTGTTCTTTAAAAAAAAAAAACATTGGTCAGTTTTGTCGTGATCCATAAGCTCACATATGCTTGTCAATGTTTTCGGTGCACAGATGTGGTTGTCCAGTGTGTTCACGGCTTGAAAAAGGGCAAATATTCAAATATTCTTGAAGAAGTGTTTGTGGCTGAATGTCTCCACTTTAATGATTTTGGATCATTTCTTGACTATGGAAGGTCGGACAGAAGGAAAGCACAGACAATGAGATATTATTTTATTGTCCTTTCGCTCAGAACTTTTGGTCAGTCGGGATTTTGTAAATCTTCTCATATTTCTGTTTTTGGGTTGAATAGCCAGGTTGGATTGCTCTGTATGGATGTGAGTTTTCTGTCTTTTTGGTGGTTTAACTGGTCTGTTTGGTGAAAATGTGGCTCGGAGCCAAGTTTCTGTGAGAGTCAGCCAGAGCAGTAGCATGTGAACAAGTCCGTCTTTTAGGAAATTGAAATTACTCCACAAAATAAACACTTACTGTGAAAGGGATTCTGAGTATTTGCAGTGGGGTTGCATGAGGTTCTAATCCATATTCAATGTATTATCTACAGAAGATGGCGGTCAGCACGCCTCCAGTTTGGAGAAGCAGCAGGAGTACCGGTGTAGGAAGCTAAGCAATGTACTGCTGTGGACAGGGTCAGCAGCAAAATGGAATTTAGCCATCTAAAAAAAATACAGTATCAGTGAATAGGTGTATCCTGTGTTTAGAATATAATTGAACTTGCTCTCAAACAGCATTTTCTTATGGAAAACCAACATTTTGTAAGGCAGATTTTGCTTTCTCAAGAGCAACCCAGATTCCTTTTTATCTTGCAGAACACAGGAGTTGCTGGTCTGCTGCTGCCTCAGTCAGTTAGCTCAGATGCAATGAAGTCACACAATACACCTAACAAACTAACCCTTTAAAACACCGAAGTCACACATTAATCCAGCAACTCCTGTGTTCTGTGAGGTACAATTACTGTTTGTGCCAAAGGAGTCTG